>APFE031147739.1:36629-162988 GCA_000404065.3 Pinus taeda | reverse complement strand
CATTAGCCACCCTTTGACAAAATTCAAAACATGATAGATGCTAGAAACATGACATAGCAAGAGGGCAGGCCTGCAATTTTGTGAGGGTAGTTGGCTCATCCCTAACATGTTTGCCACTTTTGTGATGTCTCTGGGGAGCTTGTTCTTCCGAGGATGAATCTCTTTGTGTTTCCATCTCATACTCCGATGAATGCTCAGATGCCATGACTACTGTGTGTACTGTACTTGGGCTACCCTTTGATGATGGTAAGAAACTAGTTGTTGTTGTGATATATGCCTCCAAGGGGAACAATGAAAAAAAGGGAGTGTTAGGAGGGGAATAATATGATGGGAATAGGGGTTATGGGGGGAAATTTTGTTCAGGGATATGTAGGAGGGTTTGGGTATTTTTATAAGGTAGGGTTTCGGGGTGTTATGTTGACAAATAAGAGGAGGGGATAGGGAATAGGGTTTGGTAATGTTTTAGGGTAGGGAAAATGGGGAAAAATGGGATAGGGGGAAAGGGAACAATGGGAAGAAGGGGAAAAATGAGAGGTGAAAGAGGAGCCTTGGCATCAATACCACAAGTTTGCAACCCTAGCAACAATGGCTTTGATGTTTTCTAGTGGTTGGTTTTATGAATTCTTTTTGCAACTATAAATAGCCATGAACCACCATAACATTGACAAAAATACACGAGCCATCAAGATTTAGGGCCTACCTATTGATTTGAGGGGTTTCAAAGGTGACTTGAGGCAATTTGGCACAATTTCGGGCCTCTGTGGGTGTGCGCCGCCTAGCAAACCCAGTGCGTCACGCTCGGTATATGTGCCATGCCCGTGTTAAATTAACACTGTGGGGTAGCACTGTGTGTGCCACGCTTTGTATGTGCTCCGTACCCCTTTGTGTGTGCGCCGCGCTCTGGAAAATGCCTCCAATCTCACTCCAAACACGCACTAGCTTCTCACAATGACTTTCAATGCTTCTCTATAACCTTGAGTTGCAAAATGACTTTGTTTGCTTTTGAAAGTCCTTTATAAAGACATTGGGAGTCATGGGTTTGATTTTTGCTTCTCCAAAACCCATTTTGCTAATGTTTTGTTTTGACACTTTTCACTGACTTAAAGCAACACTGAATTTCACTTTTCCCTTTGAATTTTTAGCTCAAATGATGAAATTTTTTTGGCACTTTTGCAGGGGTCGCGTGACATGGTGTTTGGCCAAGGAAACCATGACTGCACCTGAAGAAATCAACTGGAGAATTTTTTGAAAATTATCACAAATGGCACACTGTTTGACTTTTCTTCAAAACAGAGTTTTGAAGAACAATCGTAATCTGTCAACATGACGATGAAAATCTCTGAATCATAACTTTGTAAGGGCCTCCCTCTAGTTTGCATGGCTTTATTGGACATGGTTGACGACCAAATTCACTAATCCCTAGACCTAATGACTGAAAATTACTCTTGTCCATTAAAGGATCGAACATTAACTGTCATGGACTTTAGTGAACATTGACAAAAGACCTAAGCCAGCAGGTGCCAGACATGAGGGGAAATGACTAACATGACCTTCTCCATCAGATTATGGCATACCCCTAGCGAAATGCAGCTGAGTGAATGGAGCGAGACTCCTAAAAATGAAATGCAGAAAGAGTTCTGATCTCTGACGGAGGGCTGACAAGACCGACTCTAACATTGGCTCCAATGGGGGATGGTAGCTACTTAGAGGTGCCAAGAACAACAGATCTCTAGAAGATCTAGATAGTGCCTTCGTCCATTGGGCTATGGAGTCATTATTTTGACAAACAACACAAGACTCTGACTCATTTATGAAACTAAAATGACCAAAAAACTTACTCAAATTTGACATTGAAATGACTTGAAGACTAACCTGACAAACTCTAACCAAACTGAAATAAAATGGTATTTAAAATGACAGTGGAAGCAACATTAATAACTCAGAAATGGTACCGTTTGAGTAGCTGACCATTGATCGGCCCTGCTAGAAAATCTTCCTCGTTCATTTCCTTCAAAAGAAAGGCACTCTGACCCCGATATGCTGCAATCTTGAAGGGACCTTTCCAGAGGTTCTCGAACTTACCGTGCTTACCTTTTTCCTCATTCCTTGCATCCCACTTTAGCACCACATCATCCAACTGAAATTTGTCTGCCTTTGCTTTTGTGTCATAAATTTTCTTAATCTTCTCCTGCAACTTGGATGTGTTCTGGAAGACTTCTTTCTCTAGTCTGCTACAAGTGGACCATTTGATTCAACCTTCTCTGCATAGGATTGTCTTCACTGACAGCCTCTTGAAGAAGTTTGACTACCGGGGCTGCGAGAGAGGTAGGAAACACTGTATCAACTCCATAAACAAGCTCAAAAGGTGACGCACCAATGGATTTCTTCTGACTGACCCGATCTGCCCAAAGTGCATTGACCAACCTCTTATGCTAGCTCTTCTTATTTATTTCCAGTAGCTTCTTGATGATGTTGACCAATGATTTATTTGAAGACTCCACCAATCCATTGCCTTGCGAATGATAGGCAGTTGAGTGACCCAAAATGATATGATATTTATGACAAAACTCTACCATCCTTTTTGATTTGAAAGCAGCTACATTATCAGTGATTAACTTATTCAGGAAACCAAAGTGAGACAAGATGTTACTTTCAAGGAATGAAATGATTACCGCATTTGTAGCTTGTCTGGTGGGAATTGCCTTGATCCATTTCGTAAAATAATCTGTCGCTGTGAGGATCCATCTGTGCTGACCGGAAGAGGCAGGATGAATTTCACCAATGAAATCCAACCCCCATTGCTGAAAACGGGCACTCACCTCAATAGGCTTAAGTGGTAAAGGCTGTAACTTCTGCCTTCCTTCAAAAATCTGACATTTATGACAGCTCTTGACCATCTTATATACATCAGCAAACAATGTTGGCCAATAGTACCTTGCTCTCTGAATTTTATTTGCTGTTGATTTCCAAAAAAGGTGACCACCACAGTCTCCTTGGTGGCAGTCCTCCATGACTTTCTTTGCTTCCTTTTCCACCAAGAAATTTAACAGAACGCCACCGGGATCTTTTCAATACAGTGCAGAATTTAGAATGCAAAACTTGGCAGCCTTCAATTTGAGTGTTCTCGCTTTGTTTCTAGTCATGCCGGGTGGTGGTGAAAAAATTTTAAGCACATATATGATATCTGAATACCACGGAGAAAGAGAAAACATTTCAGATACCTGAATTGACGATCCTTCCTCACTCTCATCGGACATAGCAGCGATCAGATTTATGTCCAAGGCATGTGAGTTTGATTCAGCCATTAACTTTGCCAATCCTGGTCCTTTAACAAGCTTTGTGGGCTTTATTTCCACATCATATTCCAGCAAGGCTACGATCCACTTGCCTCGTCTTCCTTCCGGATCGGTCTGCACTAAAACATCTTTGACACCAGCGTTAGGAACATAGGCCAAAATATGAGAATGTAGAATATATACCCAGAAATCTTTCAATGCCTTCACAAGTGCAAGGGCTTGTTTCTCAATGATGTTGTATTTTAAGGTTGCATCTCTTATAGCTCTGCTGAAGAATGCAATGGGTATTTTGTGATCATCTATTTTGTGCAATAACACAATTGCCATAGTATGCTCCGAAGCAAATGAAAACAATATGAAATCCTAAGTGTAGTCCGGGCTGACTAGAATGGGAGCTGAAGAAAGAGCCAATTTGACTAAATTAAAATATTTTACAGTGTCCTCCATCCATTTCACTTGGCTGTCCTTCTTAAGCATGTTTTTAATCTCTCTTAGGTGCTCAGCAAGATTAGGTACAAAGCGGCGTAGAAAATTCATTTTACCATTGAAAGATTGAATCTCTTTCTTATTTCCGGATAGATCGATTTGCTGAATTGCTTGTACACATGCTGGGTCAATGCGAATGTCGTCTTTTGAGATAATGTGCCTGAGTAGTTTGCCTTCCTCCATGGTGAACAAACTCTTTTTCGGATTTAGTGACAAGCCATATTTTCTACACTTTTGAAAGACAGTTTTTAGATGGTACATGTGCTCTTCATCAGATTTGGAAAACACTGTCAAATCATCCAGGTACACAACCAAAAAGACATCCTTCTCATTTACAAAAGCCAGGTCCATTGCATGCTGAAATGTGGCACCTGCGTTCTTCAAACCGAAAGGTATTTTAGCATAATGAAAGGTTCCCCATGGAGTGGTGAACACTGTCTTGTCTCGGTCATCTTCATGGACAGAAACTTGGTTATATCCGGAATAACCATCAAGTAGTGACATACGAGATACTCCCACTACTCGTTGAAGTATATGGTCCATTTTGGGCAGTGGATAGTTATCTTTCAATGAAACGTTATTGAGATTTCTAAAATCAATGCATAAGAGAATCTCACCTGTCTTCTTTCGTATGGGCACCAAATTAGAGATCCAATCTGAAAATCTGATGGGAACAATGATCCCTGATTTGTACAATCTATTTACCTCCTTTTCAATTGATGGCAGCAGCTTTGGATTTATCCTCCTCAACTTCTGTCTGAAAGGTTTTTGATTGAGCTTGATGGGTATAGTGTGCTAAATTATATTGGTATCGTATGTCTTTAAGTCGGAATAGTCCCAAGCAAACACATCTTCAAATGAAGACAACAAACTGATATATTTGTCCTTGATTTTTGGTGGCAACTCTTTAGATAATTTTACCAATTTAGGATTAGCAGCGGTTCTGACATTAACCTCTTCTACACCCTTCTCTGTTGGCTGCAATGTTGACTTGTGGGCTACATCATCTTGATCGAAGAGTTCTTGTAAAGGTATCAAGCCTTTAGGGATAACGTTATTCTTTAGCTGCAACACATCCATTTGATTGATCTGCACATCATTTGTAACATTACCTTTACCATCGTCATTTTCTACATCAATTGAGGTCTCTTTGAACTTGCCTTTGTTTTGCAGAAAATCATCAATCTCCTCATCATCTTGGAAAACTTGCCAATATCTCTGATTGTCCGGGACAGTCGGACGATGCTTGACATGGATTTCGAATTTATTACTAGAGTTCATTGGGATCTTCAAACTACTTGCTACCTTAGCAAGAGCATCAGCAATGCTATTTTGTATACGAGGCACACATGTCAAGGTATATTCTGAAAATAATTTTAGGATGTCTAGGACTGCATTTCGGTAAGCCCGCATCTGAGGATGCCTTGCTTGATATTCGCCTCTGACCTGCTTAATCACCAATTCGGAGTCGCCATATATTGCAATCCTCTTGGCATTCAACTTTCCTAGAATTTTTAGGCCAACAATCAGGGCTTCATACTCAGCTTCATTGTTTGAACAATCAAAAGCCAACTTGTAAGAGCATACCCACACATTACTAGGCACTTTGTTCAGCTCGGAGAAAGAAATGTGTACCCAAATTCCAATTCTGGCACCATCATTTCCCACTGCTCCATTGAAATCCATGGTCCACAAACCTTCTTCCTCCTCTTGCAAGTGTTGAAAATCTATTTACTGTGCTTTGTCTGCTTGCTGTCCAGCTCTTTCAGCTGATCGCTCAACTATGTTCTGTTGTTCTTGTCCTTATTTCTTTAAAACTCCTCTGAAATTTTATGTTATTTCTGGAATATCATCTACTTCTACTAGCTGACTATCGATATCATTGAAACTATCAGAATATAAAACAAAAGACTCTAAATCTATATGTACATAATTAATCGGGTGATTTATTGGTTTCTCCTTGCTTGTAATCATGTATTTCATTTTTTGTTCCCGATAAAATTTCCTCATTCGGCCAAACACCGGAATCGTTGCATAGGAGAAATCTAGTTGTAGTGTCCCTTTCAATTTCGCTACCCAAGACCTGGAAAGAAGCATGCCAAACCTGGGAGGAATATCTGCTACGAAAACATCCATCAAAACATTCTTCATTGGGAGTTGATCCAGACTCACAACCAAGTCTTTGATGAGCCCTATACATCTTACTCTGCTGGAATCAAACAAATAGAGATCATGGTATTGCCGGGTGATGTCCAAACCAAGCTTATCCATAATAGACTTGGGCATGAGATTGTGAGAAGCTCTTAAATCAAACATGGCATTATGTAACAAAAAATCATGCAATCTTAAACTGATATAAAAAGGTGGCACATCACTATCAAGAGACTCACCATTTGATGCTAGCCCAAAGATCATTTTAGGTTGATCATCTTCGATATTCACCATGTCACACATTGGATCGAAATTCAAAATTTTAGATACTTTCCCTCTATAACTACTGTTCCTCATTATTTCAATCAAGGGAATGGATACTTTCAATTTAGAAATCTCATTCTCTAAATTAAAAGCAGGAGTATTTTCTACCTCTTTAACTGGGATTTCTTTTCTTTCCTTTTCTTTCGATGCAATTGGCTGATTTGATTGTTCTGTTGATGGTGATTTGCTGCTATTCGGACCAACCGCCTCCTTTCCTTTCCATTGTGCAACTGATGAATCATTCTTCGATGTCTCACCGTCCTTCCTCTTATGATTGGTTTAACTAGCACATCTCTGTTTCTAAGTGAATATTGCTGCTGTTGGGCGGACAGAGCATTCATATAGCCTCTTTAGCACTCATCTGATTCTTCCTCCAAAACGGTTTCATTTGCTAGAATGAAATCTGCATTTTTGTGTACAGCCGAGTTTTCTGCATACTCCTCATCCTCAGTGAGATAAATAGGCAAATCATCAGGAGTAAAGAGGTTGTTTTCTTCACCTATTATATTCCCATCCTCATTTGACTCCGGTCCATGCACAAAATTTTGCTGCAAAGGTGGTTGTACTGGCTGTCGTGCTGTCTGCTCTTGGGCACGTTGATCTCTCTGTCTTATTCTATATTGTGGCTGTTGCTGGCCAAGGAAGTTAGGATTTCTAACTTGTGGCTCAGGTTTTTCAATTTTCACCCTTTCAAGCATCTGCTCTACCTTCTGGAGTAGTTTATCTACCGAGGAAGATTCTTCTTTTATGGTGACCTTCTTTTCTGCCTTTTCTCTAGCTCTCTTAGTCAGCAAATTTGCTTCAACGCTGACCGCGATCTTCTGTATGTCTCCCATTGTGGTTGGTTCTCTCTCTCTTAATTGATAAGCCATGTAAGCATCAAAACCATCTGGGAACTTCACCATGGCTAGCCCCACGGGTGGCCTTAGATGATCGGGAATTTCATTATAAACAGTATTGAATCTAATGCAGTAGTCTTGGACTGACTCACCAGCGTTTCATTTTATTTGCTCATATTCAGCCAGAATTTGAAGAGGATCCTTTTTCACTTCCCAGCGGTTTAAAAATTGTCTTTGTAGGTCGGCCAAGGTAGCGATACGTGCAGCCGGAAAACCTTTGAACCATTTCCTCACTTCACCTGCAAATGTCTGTACAAAGAGTCTCATTGCCACATTCTCTGCATCGATCTCGTGAAGTTCATAGAAATCTGCCATTCTGTCCACATGTTTCTAAGCCGTAATGTTGTTAGGAGTGCCATAAAAAAACGGGATTTTTCTTTGATAATCTGCGGGCATATAATCTAAAACTTGAGGCAAAACAAGAGGTGCAAAATGAGTAGCCATCACTCTTGGTGGGTTTGGCCTTGGAGGTGTTGGAGGAGTGTGGACAGTTTGTAGGGGGCTAGCAATTGAAGTTTGAAGCTGTGCTACAATGTAATTATCAATTGACCAGTTAGCCATTTTCGTCTCCAAGTCTACAAGAAATTGTGGATTGTGGACAGTGGAGTCAACTGCCCTTTCAGATTTGGTCTCAAACAATGATAGTTCAAACTGCTCATCAAAATCTAGCTCTTCAAGATACTCAAAAATATCATGACATGAATGGGATTTGAACATGAGAGATATAGAGCTCTCTTAACGATGAAGTCTTGGAATCAAATTGGGATTTTCGTAGATGTGCGAAGGATCTGGATCTGCATTAGCTCTGGTATATCTTCTAGAAGCTAGCGTGCTATTGAGAAAAATCAAAGGACACAACCAACTCACTCAGCCTATCAAATCCTAAACTTATCATCCGAAAGCTTAGAATTATCAAGAAGTAAGGGGATTAATTTTGTTCCCCAGTGGAGTTGCCACTATGTTAGCACCTAAATCCACCTTAGGCTGAAGGAAGGCAAAATTCAGGGTAACCACAAACCACGCTCAGTCTGGTAGCTAGCCCTACCAGAATAGGAGAGGGCTCTCTCCGAGTCACGCTCAGTGGATAGATAAGTGATATGGTCTGAGATGACTTACAGTGAAATATTGATTGAGGCTAGTAAATGAATATGGAAACAAGAATTTTTTTTTTGATAAATGACTAAGTTTTTGGGATGTATGGGACCAACAAATAGCAATAAGCAGAGAATTTAACACAAAGGCATAGATTACTTCGTGAGGCAAGACAGGTGGAAATTATAGCAATTAAATTTGAAATAATGCGGAATGGAAAGATTGTTTAGGAGGGTGAAAAGGGCATGAACACGTGAATCCTTTTCAACAGAAGAAAAACACATAGCGTGAAACTTTCCCACAGGCAGAGGAATAAACATGAATTCTACCTTATCTTACTTAAAAAATTTCACTAGAAATGAATATGAATGAACTATGGAACATAACGAAATACATATGAAACATAAAGAGAACACATTTGCTACACTCACAACCACATGAATCTCATGAAACAGAGCCGCTGCCTTTCATTAATCCTCTGTCAAAATATACAATGAAGAGCTGAGTTTCTCTCCCATTGTCTCCCAGAAATTACAACCAACCAACCCTTTGCAAATGGTTTGCATACAATAAATAGACTATGCCATGAGGAAATAGAACGACCAAGAGTTGGGGATTTTTTCGAATCATTACAAAGTGGAAGTGGAAAGCCAACCATTAGTTACAGGTGCAGCGTTACAAAAATGACAAATGGCTTGGGTGACTGCTCGCCTTCCTTTGCCACTTGGATAGAAGCCATCCTCTAGTGAAAATACTTTAAATTTTGCCTTAGGTGCCAAAAAACGTGAAGTGTAGATGAGCGGGCCCTCTTGGAGAAAGTCGCAAATCGAAATGTCGTGAAGCGGAAGTGATTTTGGCCTTTTTCTCTATATGCGTCGTGCCCAAATCTATATGCACCGCGCCATTTTGGAGGTTGTTTTGAGGTACCTGAAGGAGTCCAAATTGTTCCCAAGTGTTCTTGTTGGAAAGCGTGGCCTATCTACTTTCCAACCCAAGTGGAATTTCTGAATTTGGTGCTCATTTGCCCCTCCAAAACTTCATTCTCGCAAGACTACTTCCTGTGTGTCAAAATAGGGGTAGAGGTCATTTTTTGAGTGTTTTTGACCTCCTGGGGACTCGAATCATGCCCAAATTTCTTGTCCATGCACCAGCAAGCATGATTTTTCATGCTGAATCCAAAAATGCAAGCCATTTGTGATTTGGAGCCCCCAATCCTAAGCGGAGAAAAAACCTGTGTTGTGACCGAAAATTTTCCATGTGACCAAAATTGGCCCAAATTTCTTGAAATTTGGGTTGGAGGTTCTCTAAGAGGTACTATGCTGGGCCACAGAGGCTTCAGGCAAGATTGAAAGCCGATCTTGCTCTTTTTGCCTCTTTTTCCTCTTTGTCACTTTGCTCAATTTTCCCTTCAAACTCCTTATCTGAGCCTTTGAACTCATGTTCCGTGCCCTGTAGTGATAGACCATCTGCCTTAGTATGGTTTTGTCCCTTTTGGCCTTCTCTAGCAGTCTCTCAAGGTGGATGTTGATGTGCTCGAGCCAAGACTCTCGGTCAATGTTAATCTCTTGCTCCAATGGAGTGAGCTCAATCCTCCTATGTTGGGCAGCTTGGCGATTCTCACGAATGTTTTGCAGCTCCAGGATCTCATGCTGGTCCTCAAGCTGTTTGTTCCTCTACTCCAAATACCTGATAATCCATTTGGCCCTCTCCAAATTGAGTGACAAGTCTTGGATCTCTGTTTTCTGCTCCTGGATGGTCCTCCTAATTTTGGCACTCTCATCATCTGCATCATCATCATGAATGAGGATGAAGTTGGCCTCTTCTTCACCTAATGGCCCCTCGTCATGCATGGGCCTCTTGCCCTTGTCCTGTACTTGTGTTGTCGATGTCGGAAGCAAGGCCCCTTCCACCCCGAGTGGAGATAACACTCGCTTTGCTGCTGCAAACAAATACCTACTGCCTCTCTGATATGTGATGAAATACTGGCATAGTAGTGGTCTCATGGTGCTCATAGTGATGAGAAGGACCACCTATCTCATGCTCAACCTCCGATAATACCTGTTAAGTGCTAAAGAGGTCATGGGAGATGAAGTCATCCCAAGTAATGCCCTGAAATCCCAACTAATGATCCACCAAAATCCGGATAAGAGCAAAGTGATAAACACTGTTAAGTCGCTGCTGAGGGGTCTTGTGCTGCATGAAGGTGTTCATCCTCTCTATGTTCTTGAAAATGAAAAATGGGGGGTTCATCATCCGTGCCCTGGTAAAGTGCATGAGCAACCTGATGTGATAGGAATATCGACGAGAGAACCTCCCATCACAGCTGAAGTACTTCATGACCAACTTCATGAGCGGAGCATATTCATCTTTCAAATATCTGAATGGAAAAACTCTTTGGAGCTGCCTCAGGAAACTGGCCTTAGTGTAAGGCTCATAATGTTGCCTATCCACCTTTTGTTTCTTGTGCCACTTTTCTCCAACATTCAATATGCTGGTTTCTAATGAGATAGTTTCGGGTGTCAATGTGAAGGTGACCCCAACCAAGATAGAGTAACCTCCATGTAGGTGAAGCACAAAAAGACGGGCCAACTCATGATGAACTCTAACATTAGCCACCCTTTGACAAAATTCAAAACATGATAGATGTTGGAAACATGACATAGCAAGAGGGCAGGCCTGCAATTCTGTGAGGGTAGTTGGCTCATCCCTAACATGTTTGCCACTTTTGTGATATCTCCGGGGAGCCTGTTCTTCCGAGGATGAATCACTTTGTGTTTCCATCTCATACTCCGATGAATGCTCAGATGCCATGATTGCTGTGTGTACTGTACTTGGGCTGCACTTTGATGACGGTATGAAACTAGGTGTTGTTGTGATATCTGCCTCCAAGGGGAACAACGCAAAAAAGGGAGTGTTAGGAGGGGAATAATATGATGGGAATAGTGGTTATGGGGGGAAATTTTGTTCAGGGATATGTAGGAGGGTTAGAGTATTTTTATAAGGTAGAGTTTTGGGGTGTTATGTTGAAAATAAGAGGAGGGGATAGGGAATAGGGTTTGGTAATGTTTTAGGGTAGGGAAAATGGGGAAAAATGGGATAGGGGGGAAGGGAACAAGGGGAAGAAGGGGAAAAATGAAAGGTGAAAGAATAGCCTTGGCATCAATACCACAAGTTTGCAACCCTAGCAACAATGGCTTTGATGTTTTCTAGTGGTTGGTTTTATGAGTTCTTGCTGCAACTATAAATAGCCATGAGCCACCATAACATTCACAAAAATACACAAGCCATCACGATTTAGGGCCTACCTGTCGATTTGAGGGGTTTCAAAGGTGACTTGAGGAAATTTGACACAATTTCGGGCCTCTATGGGTGTGTGCCGCGCTCGGTATATGCGCCGCACCCATGTTAAATTAACACTGTGGGGTAGCGCTGTGTGCGCCGCACCCCTCTATGTGAGTGTCGCGCGCTGGAAAACGCCTCCAATCTCACTCCAAACATGCACTAGCTTCTCATAATGATTTTCAATGCTTCTTTATAACCTTGAGTTGTACAATGACATTGTTTGCTTGTGAAAATCCTTTATAAAGACATTAGGAGTCATGGGTTTGATTTTTGCTTCTCCAAAACCCATTTTGCTAATGCTTTGTTTTGACACTTTTCACTGACTTAAAGCAACACTGAATTTCACTTTTCCCTTTGAAGTTTTAGCTCAAATGATGAATTTTTTTTGGCACTTTTGCAGGGGTCGCATGACATGGCGTTTGGCCAAGGAAAACATGACTGCAACTGAAGAAATAAACTTGAGACGTTTTTGAAAATTATCACAAATGACACACTGTTTGACTTTCCTTCAAAATAGAGTTTTGAAGAACAGTCGTAATTTGTCAACATGATGATGAAAATCTTTGAATCATAGCTTTGTAAGGGCCTCCCTCTGGTCTACATCGCTTTATTGGACATGGTTGAAGACCAAATTGACTAATCCCTAGACCTAATGACTGAAAATGACTCTTGTCCATTAAAGGATCGAACATTGACTATCATGGACTTTAGTGAACATTGACAAAAGACCTAAGCCAGCAGGTGCCAAACATGAGGGGAAATGACTAACATAACCTTCTCCGTCAGATTATGGCATGCCCCTAGCGGAATGTAGCTGAGTGAATGGAGTGAGACTCCTAAAGATGAAATGCAGAAAGAGTTTTGATCTCTGACGGAGGACTGACAAGACCGACTCTAACACTTCCTCTGTGATTTGGAAAACTAGTTTCTTAAACTGCGTGGAGGCTAGCTGAGATTCTCCAATCTGAAGAAAAAAAGGTCCAAAATTAGTGTCTACAACATAGATGGGGTGATTTTTGGGATTCCTTTCATCACTGATTGTATAAGCCAACTGATCCTCTCTGTACAATCTCCTATTTTCACCTCCAAAAACTGGGACAGTAGCATAGGACAGATCATTTTGCAATGTTCCACCTAATCTCTTGATCTAGCCTCTAGAAAGCAACATGCCAAACTTGGGGGGTACATCTGCTACCACAATATCCATCATCATGTTCTTCATGGGAAGCTGAGACAAAGTGATGGCTAGGTCTTTGATTAGTCCCAGACATTTCACCTTTCTAGAGTGATAAGAAAACAGGTCATGATAGGGCTTGCTAATGTCAAGACCCTATTTATCCATGACAACCTTGGGCATTAGATTATGCCTGGCTCCAGTGTCCAAAAGCCAATTGTGAAGGATTTTATCATGAATAGATAGAGAGACATAGAATGATGGGGAGCTATCTTCACAATTTTAAATCTTTGGGCTGAGAATAACAGCTGGTTGGTCATCTTGTAGATTTACATGGTTAGGGGAGGCTTGGATGGCTTTAGAATCAAGGGCCTCGAGGATAGATTTCTTGAAGGAATCATCCTTTACTAGTTCAATCAGAGGCATAGATATTCTTAGTTTCTGAATTTCTGATTGAAAACTGAAAGGAGAAGGAGACTTGTAAAGGCCTCTTACCTCATGAGCTAGAGCTTTGAGGATGATAGGATCAACTACTGGTTGCTTCTACTTATTAGCTTGTTGTACTGCAGGGATAGCATCTCTTTGAACAAGGGTTTCCTTGGCATTATTGATCTTTGACCTCAAATTATATTTGTGCTGATCTTCAGTTTGTAGAACAGCTTCATTGTCCCACTCTTGGCTAATCTGGTCATTGAACAATGACTTTTCATAGGCAGCCAAGGTAAAAAAAGGGGCATTGCCTTTTTCTTCAAAAGAATGGATCACATCATCTTCTTCAAACTTCTCTTCCTCCATGACTACGTTCTGAAAGGGGGTCTTCACCATTTGGTCTTCATTGGCATTTTTGCTTCTTTGCAAAATCTGCAACTGCTCATTTTCTCTTCTATATGGATTTAGATTTGGAGGAACAAAGGTGTTAGGAACTCTTCCTTTCCCATAGTGTTGCTTAGCATTTAATTTGGAGATTTTAGAGGATAATGACTCGATCATCTTGGTCATTTTATCTATCTTGGGATCTGAAGATGATGAAGATTCGCCCCTCTATCTTCTTCTATCAATATTTCCCTTGAGCTTCTCAGCAGCCATGATGTTTGATTCCACTTCCAAGGCTGCATCCTGCATATCAGTCAAAGTAGCACATCGCCTCTCCCTCAACAGTAAGCAGAATTCAAAATCAAAAGCACTGGCATAGGTGAGTTTAGCAGAGGTAGTGGTGGTTTTACTTCAGCTAGTATCTTGCTGTACATGCAGTTAAATCTCTTATTAAAATCAAACATCAACTCACCATTTTCCATATTTAGGTTCCCAAACTCAGTGTGGTAGTAGAGGAGTCCTTCTTATCCCCCCAATGCTTTAGGAATGCATCATCTAAAGCTTCAATATCTGCTATAGATCCTGGGGTCAGTTCTCTAAACCATTTTCTAGCCTCTCCATCTAGGCTTTGGACAAAGACTCTCATCCAGACATCATCTTCACTAATGTCCAGGTTATCAGCATAGCTATAGAATGACTCAAGAAGTTCCTTAGCTATATCACCTTCAGTCCCAGTGAACTTAGGCCTATATTTATGATATTCTCCAGTAGGCATGGCATTCAAATCATTAGGAAGTATTAGAGATCCATATCTAGCAGCTATGATTCTTTCCATTTTGGTGGGTGCTTGTGGACCTGCCATAGCTGTAAGGAACATAAGAGTAACTGGAATACTAAATGATAGAGGGCTGAGGAGTGATTGATAGGACTAAAGGGGCATGATAGATAGGAGGTGAGGTTTCCTTTGGGCTTAAAACAAAAGGAGAACCTAAAGAATAAAGAGCTTTATAAATCTCCGAGAGTTTTTCTTCACTACTAGTATTAGATGTTATACTCTCAACATGTATTTGTTCTATTTCAGGAATTTCTTGAAGAGATATAGAAGATTGTTTAGATTTACCTGAAACTGAATCTCCTTTCTGCAATGACTTTCTTTCTTTGATGAATTTTTCAAGATCAGATACTAGGTCAGCTTGTGACTTCTGAGGATTCTCCGAGTATGCCTCAAAAAATGAGCCAAAACTATAAAGTGGAGTCACCAAAAAGGTTCGGCCTCCAGTAGAGTTGCCAGATAGATGATTACAACCAAAAATGTGCCTACACTTTGTCTATCATCAAAGTTGGATCTATGTCGTCTCCCAAGGAAGTTGAGCTTCAGTCTCCTCTCCTTGGCAACAGCTCCAATTATGTTATCACTCCAGGAAACTCTCCTAGGTTGCAGCTTGAAGATGCCTAGTAACATATAATCTTCAATATTCTTCTCTGAACTATTGGAATGAATGATGGTTTGGATCAAGCTAGATAACCATTTCAACTCTATTTTTCACTCAAGACATGCATGAACACCCTCAGCTTTACAAGGCTTTAGACCAATAATGCTCAATAGCTTGTAGATTCAATGGATAGATGGAGAATACTAACTGTATCGGTAGATGCATATATATAAACACATATGAATAGCTAGCTACAGGCAGTAAATGAAGAATATTGACTATACAGGCAGATGCATATATAAACACACATGAATGGCTAGCTACAAGCAGTAAAAGAAGCTTGCAAATCTAATTTATCAATGCAGAGATAAGATGACAGTTATCTGGCATTAGATACAAAAGAAAACATGAACAACCTGTTCAAGTGCAAGCTTAGAACAGAAGAGGAAATGAACATTGAACATATAACAACAAAAGAAGCTTGTATTTGCTAGAATGAAGATGAGAAGCTTGAGTAGCAAAGTCTCAATAGTCTCCAGAAGTTGAACCCCTATTACATTTAGTTTTCAGCCTTTTATATGCCTTTTACAATGGTCTTGAGTTCTCAAAGGCTCAGAGTCTTAATCTATCCCTCTGTCTGTTTAAACAACTTTGATACCATGACTAAGCACACATGGCCCGGAGGTTTTTTCTTCTCATAGAAGAATAACCGCATTTAGATATTTTGGTTGCGCTAGTAGGGAGCTCTCTCATGCCATAGATGCCCCATAATCATTTTGTTTGTTTGGATGTGAGTTGTCGATGCCCCATGATGTTTGTTTTGGGTTTGGATGTGTCGTCTATGGCTATGACCCTGATTTTTCCCTTTCCGGTCTCTGTTTCCCAACAATCTGTCTCCTAGACTCTGCTATGTGGTGCAATGGGTCTTCGCGCCCTTTTCTATAATAAACAGAGAAATTATGTAATACTGTAAATTCTCGCCCAACTCTATTCTTTTGGACTTCAAAAGTCCTTAAAACTGGGCCATTCTCCCATCAGGTCCACCCTCTGGGTCGCTATCGCATGTCACACATGGCCTGTCCCTGTGTTCCCTTTGTATTCTGAAGTGTGTTGAAAAACACTAAAAAACAATGAAAAAATGGCTTATGGTGGACTTGAACAATTATGCATTTCATTCCCGAACCCTTTCAGGTCCGAGACCTATCACATCGTCGTTGCCCAAGGCTCCCTTTGTGTTTCGTTAAAATACGAAAAACATTGAAAATGCATTAAAATTGGCCTTCTTACGGACCTGGAATATTATGAAATATTACATATATAACTGTTGGGTCCGATTATCAGCTTGGCCATGTGTATATGCTAACTCCCTTTGTATAGCTGATGTGATATAGTGATGTAACATAGGCCGTTGATCCGCACGCTTGATCGACGGTCCACGTTGAATCACCGATTGCCATCGCCATCGCCCATGGTCTGCGTCGATTACCATTGCCTGCTTGTGCTAATTGCGATCGCCGATCAAATCTGTCGGTTGCTACCTTCGATCTGATCATCGGATATCGCTAGTTGGGGGTGTCTTGCGCTGATACCCACCAGTTTCCTCCACCGATTATGACTACTGATTGCAATTTTCTGCTTAGATCTGGGGCGTTGATTGGCTAGATCTAATGGTTGTTGTGCATTGCTATGCTCAAGCCTGCGAAACTTGGTTTTTTTACTGTTTTAATGTGTTTTAGCCTCCCCATAGTGTTTTTCTGCCCTTTTAAGGGCTCTTGGCATGCAATTGTTGGGATTTTTTAATGATCCTTAGGTAAACTTTGAAGACTTCGGGAGTCTTAAAAAGCATATTTGGAAACCTTCAGTAGTGTTTTGGATCCATTTTTTGGGCCAAATGCTTCCAGGGCTAACATGTCCGACCCTAAATACGGGAGGATTGTTGCTTCATAGAAAATATCTTTTCCAATGAAGTGTTATGTTGCTAAGAATCTGTCTAACTTGGATGCTATCTGTCTGCTCCCTCCTCTTCGATTGTTCCATGTGTATTTTCCATTTATGGTTGGAATATCTACCAATTTTAGTTCTACTTAAAGGGCCCTGAACCTCTCCATCTCTAATTATTCTCTTTGTAGACCTCCTTTCTTCTCCTCTATTGATTTTTTCAAGTTAAAGTCCCCTGCTATAATCCACATTTTCTCCCTGTGGAGTTTTCCAATCTGTTATAGTTGGAGGAGGAAGCTTCCTCTTTCCGTTGGGGTATGAGGGTCATATACTGTAAAGACTAGAAACTATTCTCCATTTCTAATTAGCTGAAATCATCATGTGAGTATTATTTTCATGCATATCCAGTAATATACAGTAATCTCTTCAGGGTTCCATAGTATTGCTATACCTCCCACACTACCTTTCGCATCTATTGACATGCATGCATATTTCTATTTTATTTTATTTAGGATTTCCTCCATTTTCCTTCTTGAAATTTTTGTTTCTTGTATCAACATTAGTTGAGGTTTTTCTTTTCTTAGCCTTTCCGCTAAGTTTCTATATTTTCCTTTACGATTAAGGCCTCTTATATTCCAAGATGTAATTATCATTGGGGTGCTTGGTTGGTTTGGTGGAATATCACCGATAGCGGTACTACCCTCCCTGTATTTACTAACATTTCTCCCATGATCTGTATTGATTCCTGTAGGTTTCTTCAACCTCTTTTCTTTCTACCTTTTGCTTTGCTCTGTTGGTCTTGAGTGCTATCCTATTGAAGGCCTAGTTTTTCTGCCATTTCCATTTTCCCTTGTCCCTGTTTCTCTTGGTACTATTGAAATGTTTCTCTGTATAGTCTTTTTTTCTCTTTTGGAATGAATCTTTCGTCCAGGTGTCTCCATTCATTTAGTAGTTTCCTCAACACCTCTTCTTCTGAACTTAGTTCTTCTCCCCTACTTGTATCAATTTCCATTATAGCATTATCCATCTTCTCCCTCTCTTCCTTTTCCTCCTTCTCTGTTAGTTCACTTTGTGCTTTCCTCTTGGGTTTTGAACTTCCTTGGCTTGTGTTGCTTTCCTTTCCTTTCCCCCCTTGATAGTCCATTGTTTGGGTCTCATTGTTATCTTATTCTTCTTCTTGTAGGACTTCAAAGTTGTTTGTATTTCCTGGTTGGGCTTGTTGTTCTTTCTTTCCCCCAGTGGTATTCTCTCTTGTTTGTCTTCTTTTGCTTTTTACTTCTTGAAACCCTTCCTTGTCTTGTTGGTTTTTCCTCTACTGTTTGTTCCTGCGCTCCTCTTCTTCTATAGTGAGTGGGCATTCCTTAAACAGATGTCCATACTCATGACATCTTCTACATCTAAATGGAATATGTTCATAGTCGAGGGTTTGTTGCCAGACCTCTTTGTGATACCTAACTTTACTGTGTCTAGAATAGGGTCAGCTATGTTCATGTAAACACAAATTCTAGCGTATGAGGTGTATCTTCTTTTTTTTGTCATTTTTTCTATTTTGACAAAACTACCTATTGTGTTTCCCATGCTCTCTAAGATCTTCGGGTCCCGGAAGCCCATTGGAAGGCCAAATAACCTAACCCATATCGGGGCTGCCAAGAATTTTTCCTTGTCTGGGTTATAACATTCTTCCCAGTATCTCATGAACAATCCAGCTTTATAATGAAATTAAGGGCCATTCACAAAAACTTTTTCTTTATCTTGCAGGTTCAAGAATATTACCATGAAGAAGCCTCTTGCTCCTAGCTTTAGTTCGATGTGGCCTCAGGGTTTCCATTTTTGTTGAATCCATTTGGCGAGATCCTTCTCCGTCGGACATACTCCAATGAACTTGCATATGAGCATGTGGTCTTTCATATAGCTTCTGTATCGCTCCAGTTTGTTCATCGAGATTATGAATCTTGGTTTCTCCATCGCACATGGTAAACATTAGCCTCTGTTGCTTGCCTACCATCATGCTCCAAGGACAGGTCCTGGTTTTCTTGTTTCTCCCACCTAGTTACTAGTATTCTGGCCTTCCCCTTCTCCCGCATCTCGATAAGAGGGGATCTCTCCCCTCCTCTCCTCCTCTGTCATTTTCTTCTAGTTCTTGGTATCTGGGCCTGTCTCTTGCTGCAGTCTGTGGTTCTTCCTAGCACCGCCTAATTCGTGACCACCTGACCATTAGGGTTGTAGAGCTGTGTTCGTCTCAAAAAATATTGAAAAAAAATTAAAATTAGATCTGTAAAAGTTTTAAATAGAAAAGAGTTTAAAATTAATTCCATCTATGTAGAATAAAGTCATCTTTGCACCCCTGTTCTCTGGCACATGCTTTGTCATCCACATAGTAAAGCTTCACATAAGGAAACATGGGGGCATTTCATACATTGTTTAGTTTTACACACATAGACCAAAATTTTCATGACACAAATTGTTACTCAACTAACTCAGTCGTAGTATGGTTTGCATATTCATTTTACCGCACAACACTTCTTCCTCACATGGATTGAAAACACAATTTATTTGATATTTCATAATATGTGTAGCTTTTATAGTCCAATTATTACAATAATCATTACAGCAAGAGCATTTGTCACCCAACAGTTAGAGTAATAGCTTGTTGGCTTCGAAAGTTTTTCTCCTTGCATAGACCTTTCTGACGGGCTATCGCGTGCACCAAACAAAGATCATATGCCAAAGTTTCAACAACATATTTAGTAACATGAAAGGATAAAATAGAAGAAAAGCGATGATTGTAAAGAGTAAAATTAACAAATTGCTTTCACAGCCAACTAGCCCACATATAATGCATAAGTCACAAATTGATATATAAGATCTAAAATCAACCCATCCTCTACATAGTGAAATTTTTTCTTTCAGCTACAGTCTCAGTGTTAGAGCACCCTCACTTATGAAAAGGACCTCTTTCCGTTGTACATATTATGTCCTCCGCACAATAAACTATTCGAACAATGAAACATAATAATATTAACTCAAAATTTGTTCACCCCCCCTCCCTCCTAAGTAAATAACTTGTAACTACATCAATTCTAGCTTCATTCAACAGAGTCGTAACAAAACAGTGTCAGTGTCAGAGCACCCCAGCCTATGCGAAGGACCCCCATCTTGCCACACATACTTTTTACTTTGCACAAGGAAACATAATAATATTAATTGAATATTTGTTAACTCCCCCCCGAACCTTTTCAAATAACCCCCAACCACATCAATTCTTGCATCATTAAGCATAGCACTAACATAACAATGTTAGTGTCAGAGCACTAACCAACAGAATGACCACTCACAAAATTACTTTTAATTTAATTTTAAAATGAATTTCTAGGCACTAACAAATACCAAAAATGAAATTCCTTCCACTAGGGGAATTATATCCCCTAAAAGCTTCCTCTTCCAATAAAAAAATAAAAATAAGATTTTCTAAATATTAGAAAATTATTTTGAATCTTTGAAAATGTAGAAATATTAAGCATTTTCCCGAAACTTTGGTTAAAATTGCAAAAATGCATCCAAATAATGTAGAGTCAACGCACTTTGATCGCGAGGCGAATGTTATAGTCCCTGGTGAGGTAGGCACTAATAAGAAAACGATGCTAACATGTTGAAGCTTTATTTATTATTTAGCAAAAAACTTCCCTTGGTCTTGATTACATTTTTTTGTGATAACAAAATGGCACTAAGGAGAATAAATAACATCTATTTTGAGATTTTGTGACACCCTCTATAAATAAAATTTCTCTCAACTCTTGTATATAGAAATAATGAGGTAGGAGAGTAAAAGAGACTTATCTAATGTCACTAAAGCCGGAAAAGTGATACAATAAAGGGAAAATTTATTTCAAAATCGCTATAGTATTTTTTAAAATAAATTCTTGATCCTTAAGTTGCTTTCTTCCTCCTTACAACCTTAGTTCCTCCTCATACATGCATTTGATCTCTAATCCACCTAAATTAGTTAATATTAGATAATAATTCCTCTTAATTAACATTGTAAAACAAGATGGGTAATGGGAATGTAACTGAAAGTAGTTACACATTCACTTTTTTCCCTTTGCTAACTTGAGGCTTGATCCTTTCTACACTTGCACTAGTTATCCCAACAACATAACTAATGGTTTTTTTTTAGATGATGATTGTAATTGAGATACCCACTAACTTGGAAAAAATTGATCCAAGGGTTGAATATTTTATGGTATCAATCACTTAGTCATAAACTTCTAACAAGGAGCCATCTACTGTTGTGGCACTTGTTATGATTGAATGATGATCTCAGCATGGATTTTTCTCACATTAATCCACCCTTCTCTGTGGGAAACCATCCTAAACCACAATATCTTCAAATTTTTATCTTGATCAGTATAATAAAAAAATTCACCGGATTCATTATCCTTGTCATATGGTTTATGATTGTTATGCCAACCAACAATTTTCTAGTCTTTATAATCTTATCTCTCTAGTCCCATATTGTCAGTGACATTGATTGGTAAAATATGTGAATGCAAACTAAGTTGACAAAGTGCTTGATACTTAACTAGTATGAGAGCTAGATGATTGTTCTTTCATTGGCCAAGAAATACATTTAGAATATTAAAAGGAAGGAAAATTGGAAATTGAGACATGGAAAAGGTTTGGAATAGCCAACAATGGGATATTCAGTATTCAATCATCTTCAAACCATATTATAAAAGATAAGTCCAAGATATATTCTTGGATTTACATAGGGAATCACTTTAATCTATTCAGGGGGTGGTTATTTGGAGTGGAGAGGCCTAGAGGCTACTTCTTGATTAAGGAATGTTTCTCACTCTAATGAAATGAAATATATATATTTATTTGAATCTCATGACACAGGATAGTGAACCTAAACAATAAGGATCCCTCCCACCCCCTTAGACTTCCCATGCTAATGGGAGGTATGACTTTCATTTAACCCAGCCTCCATTATCCTGTCAAGAAAACAGGGTTACAAAATTTCTCCTTCACCAAAGCTAGCATAATTAACTTTAGATAGCACCACTTCATTTAGCTCATCGATATATTTTAGGTGATATAAAATTTACCCCGATCTGACTCTTGGATCAAAAGTTATGTCCATTTAAAGTTTGAGTCCCTTTACTTGCCACATCAATAAGGATCGACCCTGTGGCATCCACATGGCCACCTCACATGAGGTCCTATGTGGCACCTACCATGTCATAGCACCATAGTGCCACCATGTCATTCCTTGGATCTTACCCCATTCAATTTCTCGTGGAACATCATGAATATCTTTGCTAGATAATGGAGAAAACTTATGTCAGACAACTTCTATCTATCCCCATGGGTTTTGTTAAGTCCAAAGTTTTTCTTGATAATGGAGCCACTGATTTTCCTCCATGGTCCCAAGCCCCATGATAGCATGACCTCAACACATATATCACCACATCATTACCACATGGCAATTCCCCATGCTAAGTGGCACCACAATCCAAAACCATGTCTCTACTGGGTAACACATCAACCTATATTCCATGTAACCACTCAACAAACTCTTATTGACATCATATTGAAATCAAGGTGATGTCATATTGCCATGTCGCATTCCATAAGGGCGCCAGATGCCATCCAAAATCTAGCAAACTAGCCCTCCAAAGGATCCATATTTGCATGAAACATGTCTCGTTCTTAGTATTCCATGTCAATAACCTTTCCATGTCGCGAGTACACGTCATTTTTGTCCCATGTGGAATCTACCTCATCAAAATCAAGGGTCTCACCAGATCCCAGACCTCCATGCAAAGCACTACTTTTCCATTTAATCACAGATAGGGTTTTTGGGTGTGCCCTCTGTCAACAATGTTACATGCCCAATGTCGAAGGAGCCCACCATCACACTTCCATGGTGCAATGACAATTTTGGTAGCAGGTGATGAGCATTTCCCTAGCCCATGCCATTTTTCAACCATGATCCTTTTCACAACCACTCTCTTGGAATTTTTGGCACGACATAACACAAATAATATACGGAAGGTAATGGGAATTTTCATATCCCACACTTTATTAACTCAACGCCTTAGTATCTCGTAGTGCTCCATTTGAAATTTAATCAAGGCCCATTTGCCCCAAAGACAATCCAACTCTACATGAGCGCAAACTCAAAGTCTTAAGAACTTCAATGACCCTTCATAGTCATTCTCAACACATTTGATGCAAGATCTTAACATCATTTCATAACCACAGAAGATGGACAACAGGAATCATATATAATAGGAATCCTTACAATCTCTTAGTTGCATTCCATAAGAAACATTTTAACAACATAGATCATTAGCTCTAAGACATGGATACTCCATCTCAAATATAACTTCCAACCCATGATCTTCCACGCAACACAATAGATTTCTAGGTTTATTAAACATTTATTGACAACATTAACCACAAGTCTTCATTAGACTTCATTCAATAATTGGCCATGGTATTTCAACATATTATACAATAAAACATCACACACAACCACAGTCAATTGGTCATGTCCACAATCAACATATGCATATCACTAACTTTTACATTCATCAGCATATCAACATCACAAGGATGCACAAGTCCCTTACAATCACAAGAAGCATTCACAATCATCACCATGCAACACACAATAATACACATCCTCATTGATAGTGTTGACACACATCCATTATCATATAAATCATTAGTAATTATTTGTACTGCATAAACATGCACAAGATACAAGTGAGAAATTTATCTTATAGTTGGATAGAGACATCAACTCTCCACCTAACCATATGCCAATTGCACTCCTATCCTTTCTTAGAGTTAACCACCCCTAAGCCAGATTCAGATTCTGAGGAGTTAAGCGCTCAAGGGTTTCACACCAATCGTTAGTCAACAACTAATCCAGGTAAGGAGTCCACTATCCAGGTGGTTTATCAACTACTCTCTATAGTAAGCATCACAATGACCCTTAATCTAATCGAAGTCAATCACAAGGATTCATCCAAGGCTCACTGATACATCATTTAGTTCCAGGAGGATGAATGAACTATGTAGGTGGTTTATCAACCCTTTGAGTAATAACTTAAGTGGTTTATCATCCCCAAGTCAAGAACTTAGTGTCTATCAGCTCTAGGAAAGCACCCTAGTGGTTTATCAGCCCTATGAGAAAGCACATGGGTGTTTTATCAGCCCCAAGGAAAGAACCTAGTGTGTAATGTCCCTTTTTTATCATTAGGAACAAGGGATATTGAGTCATAGCCTATCTATATCCTATGGTCTATTTACAAAAAAACTAAAGGGGTCATTATAATAGAACAAATAATAAATAAATAAAATGGGAGAAAGTCACTTTGTGAAATAAAGTGTTCCATGGTATTACCCATGGTTTTCAAAGGAGGAAGTCATTATTGAAAAAGGAGAAGAGATTGGAGGAGGGGTGTGGATGATTAACTAAGAATTTGTTATAATAGTTATTTGAGAGGGTTTGCAAGCTCTCGTTTGTAAACCAATTTTGGTTTTGAAATATACACCCTAGATGGCACATTGGTTTTGGTGGTTACTAAGCCACCCTAGACAATTACTTCAATTTGTAGATTGATTTTATAGAGGAAGAATTCATAGCATGAGGAATGGGTAAAAGTTAGCATTAAGAAGAACAATATTAAGGGGTCAATATCTACCATTCAAGTGCATATTAGAGGGCCAAAATTGTACCCATAAAGGAGGCCACTTATCTCTCTCTCAGGAGCTGGAGTGAATTTAATGAGGTGGAAGATTTGAAGATAAATCCACTATCTTAGAGGGGTTGTCATATTGTATCAGGGGCCAAATTAGGTCAATATTCTATCACTCGGGGCCGAGTTGGATATTACTAGGGAACCTATTTGAATTTAATACATTGTCTTAGAAGGGCCGCATTATTATATATCAGGGGGATGATTTAAATTTGGTACAAAAATCTCATAGGGCCCTTATTTTTGTGGTCAAATTCATTGCATAGTTGGGCCAAATTTAGGGATGTCTATAAAAGTGTTGTGCACATTGTTTGTGTAACCACCCTCATCCCACACTTACCCAAGTTCATCAGCCCACCAGGGTAAATATGTGATGAAGAGTTACTATGATATGATTCAACCTCCTAGATGCAGTTAAGGAATTGGAATTGACATGCCAAAACTTTATTGACTTCCCTTAGGTGCTAGAGTTCCCCTAAGAGCTAAACCACCCTTCCAGGTGCCCAAAACCCAAGTTAAACTTATATTTCAGTGACTTGGACTCCCAAATGTTGGTACAACACTGCAAAAATTTGATTGTAACCCTCCATTCACATGCATAAGCCTCCAAGGTAGCGAATGCAATCTTTTTCTCCCAGTTCTTTGCCTGCAACCACAATATCTGAGCCACTTTTTCAGGGCTAGTCTCTAGACCACTGCCTATAACATGATGAAACTTTCAAAAACAATAAGGGACACAAAGACAAATATTTTAACACAAAACTTGATCAAGGACTTGGCCTAAACAAGCCTAACCTTGACAAATATTTTTTCCCTTGACTGATAATGGCGAGATTGCAACCAATGTCCCTTGAACGCTAATGGTGAGATTTTCAGGTATCTTTTGCGTAGGATAACATCAGGTACTCATCAAAGAAGAAGACATCTACAAGATTTCTTTCTAGACCGGGTATGGGAATTGTGAGTTTGTTGTAGTTCCTTTTGGTCTAACTAATGCTCCAACTACTTTTATGTGTTTGATGAATAATGTGTTGTGTCCTTATTTAGACAAGTTTATTATTGTATTCATTGATGATATATTGATATATTATAAGAATGAGGAAGAGCATGCCGAACACTTAGAAACAATATTGATATTACTAAGAGGGCATTAGTTGTATGCAAAGCTTCGTAAATGCAATTTCTTTCAGACAAAGGTACATTATTTGGGGCATGTTGTTTCCAAGGAAGGCATAGTAGTGGATCAAAAAAAAGATAAGAGTTATCATGGGATGGGTAGCTCCTAGTAATATGGATGAAGTCAGATCATTCATGAGGTTAGTAGGCTACTACAAGAGGTTCATCAGGGACTTATAATAAATTTCCGATCCTATTACGCCATTGCAGAGGAAAGGAAAGAAATTTGAATGGACAGAGGAATGTGTAGCCAGTTTTGATCAATTGAAGTAATTACTTACAAATTATCAAGTTATAAATATTACAGATCTTGATGAAGAGTTTTTGGTATGTACAGATGCTTGCAAGAGAGTACTTGGTGGAGTCATGATCGAGGAGGGACAAGTGGTATGCTACAAGTCAAGGAAACTAAATGAGCACGAGCAGAACTATGTGACACATGATCTTGAGTTGGAAATGATCATTCATGCATTGAAGATGTGGAAGCACTACCTTCTTGGCAGGAGGTTGTTGAAATGTGGCAACAAGAATATTCCAATTTAATTTGTCCTTGAATTAAATTGTGAATTAAAATTGAATTTAGTCTTAACAGCTACTTGGAAATAATTAATTAATTTGTTTCAAATTAATTAGTTGGAGAAATTCAAGTTAGAAGTCTTTCTTAAGTCATGCAAGAGTTATCCCTTAAATTAAGGAGATAAGATTGAGTTATATTTGAGTTGTAATTAGTTAACTTAGTTTACTGAGTTAAGTCCAGTTAAATTAGTTCCAAACTATTTGAGGAACTAATGGTGAGTTAACAGTCAGTTGATGCATGCATGCACTCAACTAATGCTACTCCAGTAAATTGAAGATTCCCTCATCATAAACTCTTGCATGTCTATTCTGAGAAAGACCCACTTGAGATTAAATTCAAGGATAGTGTATTATTAGTTGCATGTGTTTTCTTATAACAAAAACTCATGCATACAATGAAGGAATCATTCCTTGATAATTGCAGATTTCTTACAGTGTGTGAGAGAGGTTTTCCAGTTGGTGAGGTGAAGATCATCCACAAGGAACAATGCAAGGAAATAGGAGCTTGGAGGGCAGAGAGGAAGGCTAGAGAGCAGCCAAGATTTCCTGTGAGCATCTGTGAGGATTGTACTAAGAGCTGACTAGCTATGAGAGCTAAGGCTTTGTATAACTCCTATGTATTTCCCCTTGTGTGATAATACAATAGTGTGGGGTTTTTAGCTGAGGCTTTCCCCAAAGTATTTTCATGTGTATTGTGTGATTGACTCTTCTTCTTTTGGTTATATGTGTTCAGCTAAATCTTTAAGCTTCCGCAAATTGATAGTAGAAGTAGGTTATAGTATTTTTCTTTGATTTATATTCCATTATCGGGTTAACCTACCAGCAGATTTTCTACAGAGGTTTGTCTTGATGAGTGATCACAGTGGATTGAGATACTTATTTGACCAACCTAATCTGAATGTGAGGAAAGCTAGGTTTTTGGCCATGCTTAGTGAGTTTAACTTCGAGATTAGGTACATCAAGGGAAAGAAGAATGGGGTTGCCAATTCTCTTAGCAGAAGGATACAAGTAAATCAAATAAAACCTATAAGTTATTATGGGACATATTTACAGGATCAAATCATATAGGCAAGACAACAAGATGATATGTACAAGGATATTAGGCACATGTTACGACAACAAGGTACAGGTGAACAGGATGTGGATTTTCATCTCATGACATATGGTTTGGTCAGATTTAGGGATAGGATCTATGTGTCAGACAACAATGAGATAAAGAAGATTATCTTGAGGTAATTTCATGTCAATCCATATTCAAGTCACCCAGGAAATTAGAAGACATTGACAATGGTCAAGAATTTCTACTACTAGCCAAATATGAAGAAAGACATGGAAGAGTTTTTGGTTGAATGTTTAGATTGTCAATAGGTAAAAGAAGAGTGTAAGAATCTAGGTGGTCTACTACAACTTATTTTTATTCTAGAGTGGAAATGGGAGGTCATTTCTATGGATTAAATCACAGGTTTGTCAGGGAAATCTAGACAACATGATTCCATCATGGTTGTAGTTGACAGGTTGACTAAGGTAGCTCACTTCATAGCAATTAAGTCTACTTATTCAGCAAGTTAGGTAGCTCAGGTCTTCATAAAAGAGATAGCTAGGTTGCATGGTATTCCAAAGAAGATTGTATCTAACAAAGATACTAAGTTCACTTCTAGGTTTCGGAAAGAGTTATTTGCAGGTTTGGGTAAAGGGTTGGCATATTGTACAACTTATCCCTCATAGAAAGATGCATAAACAGAGAGAGTCAATATTATTCTAGAGGACATGTTGAGGATGTATGTTGTGAACCAACAAAAAAAGTGGAAAGAGTATCTACCACTCATAAAGTTGTCTTACAACAATGGGTATTAGGATTCAATGAGGATGAGTCTGTTTGAGGCAATTGATGGGCAGAGTTGTAATACTTCCATCAGCTGGATTGATCTAGTGAATAGGGTTTTGATACGATTGGACATGTTAGAAGATATGGACCAGGAAATGTAGGTTATCAAGAAGTATCTAAAGGAAACATGGGATAGACAGAAGAGTTATGCAAATCAGCACAGGGCATTTAAGGAGTTTCAGATTGGGGAACATGTGTACTTGTGCATTAATCCCAAGAAGAGACCCTTGAGGATTGGGTCATGTGTTAAGCTGGTACCTCGATATTGTGGGCCTTTCAATATCCTTGAGAGGATTGGACCAGTGGCCTACAGACTTGCACTGCCTCTGACAGTGAAAGTCCATGATGTTTTCCATGTTTCACTACTTAAAAGATATGTAAAGGATGTTGATCATGTGATTGATTAGTCTCTATTGCGGGTGGAGCCAGTGGGAGAATTCCATTTGGAATCTCAGTGGATTTTGCAATGGAAACAACTCATGCTCCCGAATCGAGCAATTCAGCAACTTAAAGTGTAGTGGAATACCTTTGGACCCCATGAAGCTACATGGGAGATATTTGATCATATGTGGGCTATGTATCCCTCATTATTTATTGGCTGAGGAAAATGAGTTTTGGTATATGTAATATTGGTTGTTATTGTAAATATGGCAATGAGATAATTTATAAAGCTCCAATAAGCGGTACGATTGTCATGTTGTTATGTTTGTCATGATGGTTTGCTTCTAAGCAGGTTGTTCATTATAAATACAACATCGAGCTAAGTTATAAAGCTCCATAAGCAGTATGTTTTGGTATTTCAATGGTTTTGTTGGTCATAGGTGTCATTGAACATCAAGGATATTGTTCCCCTAAGGGGGGGGGGGGGGTTTCTAACAGCACGAGGTTAAAATTTCATGTAATAAAGTTAATAAAGGAAAAAATAAGATAAAGGTCATAGGACACATATTCCAAGTTGAATGTTGAGCAAAACATCCTATTGGAAGTTAATTTTGGTTTATTATGGCTAAGGAAATTGGAAAAGCCAATGGAAAAGGATTTGAAAAGGTAAAGAGGCATTAATTGGAATTTTATTTATGAAAATAAAGGAAAATAGGAGAAAAGGAAGGTGAAAGGTCACAGGTTTCAAGTGAGGAGGAAATTGAAGTAAAATAATGGAAATTGAAGAAAATAGAGGCCTCATAAATAAAAAGCCTTCTAAGGATCATTCCACAACTATTTCTTGTTAACCTTTTGTCAATTCAATTTTGTATCTCTCTCTATTCTCTCTCTCTCCATTATCTCTCTCTCATACTCTTGCACACTTAGAGCATTCTTGGAGCACTTGAGCATTGGATAAAGGAAGGCAAAGGAAGGACAAGAAAGAAAAGGGAAGAAAAGATCAAGCAAGGAAGAGTTGGATCAAGTGGCTACAATGAGATAACTTGTAGGTCTCAAGTTGTATGTATGATTTCCTTGCTAGTTTTGGCATGAATGGTAAATGCATGTGTGTATTTGGTTCTCTTGCTATCATTGGCATGGGTTTTTCCACTGTAACAGTGGTTCTCAGCCTTTCCTTTCCATTTTCAGATATGCATGGTGTGATGGGGTTCTTTTACTTGGTTGAGATTTGGATTTCCGCATGGTTTTGGAACCTAGTGAGTTGGTCTCAAGAAAATACCAAGGCCCTAGAAATCCCTTAACTGGTAATCATGGGATACACGATAAATCCTAAGGGTGGATACGAGAAAATTCCTCAAGGTATTGGTAAACAAATCTAGAGGCATCCAAACTTGTTTAGGGGCTAGTGATCCCTTGACTAGTTTTGGTGCGATTGTGATAAAGTCTCGTAATTTATGTTTGTTGTTTGGCCTAGGAATGCCTTGACCAGTAATGGCGAGATTGCGGTAAATCCTAGTTGTGTAGATTGCTTAGGATACATGGATGGTTATTGAATACATGATCTAATAGATGTATGCTCCTTCAATTGATAAAACAATTCATCAGTCTTAGACAATGGATACTAGTTCTTGATGGTTACCTTGTTCAAATTCCTGTAATCATTGTGCAACCTAAGAGTACCATCCTTCTTATTTACAAACAAGACTGGTGCACCCCAAAGTGACACACTTGGCCTAATGTATCCCTTGTCAAGCATTTTTTCAACTTCAACTTCAATTCCACTAACTCTAGAGTGCTCATCCTGTACGATGCCTTCGATGCTGGTGTTTCTCTTGGTACCAACTCAATAAAAGAATCTACTTCCCGGTGAGACGACAAATCTGAAATCTTTGATAGAAATGCATCCTGAAACTGTTGTAAAACATGATACCTCTTCAATATTTCTGCATCCTCAACGTCCTTACCTTTCTCACTAGAAATATGCACTACAAATAAAACACACCCCTTCCCACGACTTCACTTTCCCTACATATCTATAACCATTCTAACTGATGTAGCCTTCCTCTTACCCTGCAAGATTCTTTGTTCCCCACTATCATCCAAGAACTCAATATCCTTCTCATAACAATCCACCTTAGTCCTATGAAGATACAACCAATCCATACCCAAAAGCATACTATATGATCCCAATAGAAGTACATTCATATACATTGATGTAGGAATACCATTCAACTCAAATGTGCAAGCCCTTACCTAATGACAAACTCTTTTCTTAGAACCTATAGCTAATTGCACTAACCAAGACTCTGCATGCAATTCTTTATTCAAACCAAACTTATCCACCATATTAGGGTTAACATAACTATAATTAGATCCACAGTCAATCAAAATAGAAACAACTATCATCCATCTTGATAATAGATGCCTGGTGATATACCTGCTTGTTATCCAATGTTGCATAGATCCAAGGAATGCTCTGCCCAACATCCCCAATTGTTTGCACTTCCTGTGCACTGTAAATTTGAGGCCTACCACCCTGATACAATAGGAAATCCTTCTTGAGATGCTCCTTGCCACATATACAACACTGCAACTATCCCCTACCACCACCTCTATTTTGTTGCCCTCCGGGTTGCAACCCATGTCCCTTCTCAACTTTATTAAAATTCTTGGAAGTAACATCATTCTCTTTCTCATCTACATCCTAAGGTCTTGTTCACTTCGGTGGCCATTTACCTTTAGCTTTTTCATTCCCTTTACAAAATTTCTTAGTCTTTGTCTTATGCTTCGAATGCTCATAATAGTGATTCCACTTTCCAATGACTTCTTCAAGTGACCAAGGCCCATTATACTCAATCTAATCCTTAAATTCTAATGGCAATCCACTAACAAATATATGAATCTTGTCCTTCTCATCCTTAAGATATGGTACATACCTCAATAACTCCAAGAACTTGGTCGTATACTCTTCATCCATCATCAATCACATCTTCAGTTCATAGAACTCCTTGGGCTTACTATCAAATTACCTCTATGAAAAATACTTCTTCCTCAAGAGTCTTTTGAATTCATGCCAATTCAACTCCCCTGTCATAATGTCTCTGACTCATTTCACATCTTCCGACCAGATGTATGTTTTCCATTTGAGACCATAAATAACTATCATGGCCTTCATGTTCTTTTTCTAGTCATGGAACTCAAGAATTTATTTATCCCAAGTAACCATGCCTCTACATCTTCTGAATTCTTCGGCTCTCCATCAAATATAGGTGTCTTAGATTTTTTGAACTCATTCAGAAAATATCCTCTATCATTCCTTTTGTAAGGATGATAGTGATGATGACCATAATACTTGTCTAAATCATAACTAGAGTAAAGTCCATGTCCAATTCCTCTCCTATCAGGGGTATCCAAGAATCTACCATCCTTGACGCTATCATCCCTATCCGACTTGTGCCCATCATGAGATCTCCTAGCATAGGCTCCATTAGTCTTGTCCTCTTGTTGATGACCAATCCTATGCAGTCCTTGTCTTTGCAAATCGAAAAAACTCTAAAGGATAACTGCATTGAACTCTAATTGTTTCTCCTTTGCCTTGGAAAGTCTTTCTTGCGACTAAATTATTTTTTCATTGTCCTCCTTGCAACTCCTTATTTCTTCCTTCAAACTTCCCAAAGTGTTTGCTATGTGAGGGGAATACTCATCACCATGTTTCTCATCTGATCTATAAGGGAAGGCTCGTGAACTTTAATCCACCATTTTTCTTGTCATCTTTGAGCTTCTACTTCCTAGAAGCATGCCATGTCATATAACCAAATATAAATAAAATCACACGTACCTCAAGAAGTTCAGGGAAGGTTATCTTGTCTGCACCAAACAGTCCAGATTAGTATATCATATGTATATATTATGAAATCAACATACCAAACATACTAACATCATCATCCTATACATGAAGACACCACTGTAACAATGACCAATACCATGCATGCATGAAAAGCACATATACAACAAACATGCATGCATGACATTCACATTATACCCATTTAGTCCAAGTATTGAACCATGCTCTGATACCAATCTATAACCACCCTCATCCCACACTTACCCAAGTTCACTGGTCCACTAGGGTAAATATGTGACAAAGGGGTACTGCGATATGACTCAACCTCCTACATGCAGTTAAGGAAGTGGAATCAACATACTAAAACTAAACTGACTTCCCTCACATTCTACAGGATCCCTAAGAGCTAAACCACCCTTCTAGGTGCCCAAACCCTAAGTTAAACTTCATTTTCAATAACCTGGACTCCCATACACTGAACCAACACTAAAATAATGCGGATGTAGCCCTCCAGTTGCATGCATAAGCCTGTAAGGTAATGATAACATTCTTTTTCTCCCATTTGTGTGCCTGCGACTGCGAGCTCTTAGCCACTTTTTCAGGGTTGGTTTCTAGACCAGTGCATAGAACTTGATGAAACTTTATAAAACAATAAATGACACAAATACAAAGCTTCTAACAAAAAGCTTGATCAAGGACTTGGCCTAACCAAGCCTAACAATGGCATGCAATTCATCAAACACATTGAGAACATGTAATCCATAGGCCATGAATTCATATTTAAACATAGGGTTCTGATACTTATTGGAGAATATTCAAGAAGGTATAATTCCCTCTCATAATAGTTGCAAAATTTATTATATCATGAATTCAATAACCATCCATGTACAAATCAAAACATGATAAGAGCCATAACTAGAATCTATCATAAAACCATGCTTATAACCACCATATAACCAAAATAATAACAATGATAGAGAAACCATTAAAGCCACGTAATAAAAGTATAATTACTCATCAAATACAAGAGGAAAATAACTCTTATTAACATATGCAAAAGCTAATGAAGGCAGGGACTTCCACGTACCACCCAGCCATAGATTTGGATGAGCTAAATCTTTCTTTCAGCCAATCACCCATGTGACATATTCCAAGCATGAATGTGGGACTCACAACACAACAACCAGGGCTTCCTCGAGATTTACCACATATCCTTCCATTACCAATCAAGGTATTTCTAGGCCCAAAACCCTCATCTATAAAACTAGGCTTTACTGCAATCTCACCATTACTGGTCAAGGGATTCCTAGGCCAAATAATAAACATACACTACCAGGATTTACCGCAATCATGCCAATACTTTTTAAGGGATCACTAGGCCATAAAAAATCTTGGATGCCTCCATATTTCTTCACCAATACCTTGAGGAATTTTCCTGTCTCCACCCTCAGGCTTTACAACATATCCCGCCATTACCAATTAAGGGATATCTAGGCCCTTGGGATTTTCCTGAGACCACCTCACCAGGTTCCAAAACTATCTGACAATTCAAAGCTCAACCAAGTAAGAGAACCCCATCACACCATGGCTATCCATAAATGGAATGGAAAGGTTGATAACCACTATCACACGTGGCAAAAACCATGCCAATGACATCAAGAGAACCAAATACACACATCCATGTACCATGCATGCCAAAACTAGCAAGTAATCTCGTTATCATAACTTGATCCAACTCTTCCTTGCTTGATCTTTAATTCCCTTTGCTTTCTTGTCCTTCCTTTGGCTTCCTTTCTCCAATGCTAGACTTCTCCAAGAATGCTCTGAGTTTGCAAGAGTATAAGAGAGAGAGAAGAGAGAGAGCTCCAAAATGAACTGATGAAATTTTAACCAACAAAAGTTATGAATTGATCCTTAGAAGCCATTTTATTAATGATGCCTCTATTTTCTTCAATTTCCACTATTTTCCTTCAATTTCCTCCTCACATGTAACGTGCAACCTTTCATCTTCCTTTTCTCCTATTTTCCTTTATTTTCATAAATAAAATGTCAATTAATGCCTCTTTTCCTTTTCAAAGCCTTTGCCATTGCCTTTTCCAATCTAATTAGTCATAATAAACATAAATGAACACCCACTAGGATGTTTTGCCCAACATTCAGCATGGAATACGGGTCCCGTGACCTTGGTCTTATTTTTTCCTTTATTAACTTTATTATATGAACTTTTAACCGGGGTTGTTACAGTTTGACAGGCACCAAATACTTCAAATTGTTTTCCTGAGTACTATATTGAAGCAATGTGAATCAGTGGAAAGGGGATACAATATACTAGTGAAGGAATCCAGGTTCGATTGGTGCAAGTAAGCCAATATGAAGATTAGATGATGGGTTAACAAATATGGAAGTCAAGATCAATATTTATCAGGGGGTTGACTTAGTTTGAGTGTCTGAATTGTCAATCTTCCTGAGGCCAACAAATTGTTGAAGGAAGAGACCGAATCTGGGGTCGAGTAAGAAATTGTTGGAGAAAGAGATCAGATCAAATAATAATATAAGAAACGTAATAATCTGACCTGCATGAAAGTTCTTCCTGCTAGTCTCTTCAAAAAATATGAGAAATGAAGTGGCAATATCAACTTGTTCATTCTCAATTTCAAAATTAAGAGGATTCACTATTGTCATAAATTTTGGATCATACAAAAACAAGTAAAAGTAGACGAAAAGACTCAAAAAGAACAAAAGTTAAATCGAAAAGACTTACAATTAGAAAAATAAAAAGAAAAGATCATATATAAACGATACCAATGATCACTTATACTCCCCATTATGGTTTCCAAAGAAATGTTGATAGATAAAAATGGCCTAAGCTATTCTTCCAACATTTTTTGAATTCTTGGTTGGCTAGACAAAGAAAGATGGGAACGTAACCCAAGATTTTATAGCCTTGTGAATAACCACTTATATAATCAAGATAAAATAAAATAACTTAACAATAAATATATTACAAAAATTTAAATGAATGTTGATAATAAGTACCATTGTTTAAGATTGCTTTACATCTCTAAAAAAATAATTTAATTAAATTGTTGTAATATGAAACATACACTTTATTACAACAAATACAAACTTATAAACTAAAATAGAAATAGTATTAAAATAAGAGACACAAATATTAACAGGATACTGAAGAAGAAAGCAAAAACTAAAGCACGTGATAGTAAAACCTAATGAAAATTATTCATTGAGTTCATTCAAAAGAATTGGTCATACCTCTTGAGTCAATTTCAACATATCTTAGATTCTATGAAAAATATCTCTTTACAAATGACATCCTCTAATGACCATCGAAGTCAAATGCAAGTAGTAAAGAACCAAAACAAAGCTTAGGCCTAGCTGCAATTGGTTCGAATAGAAACTTTCTAAACATTGTTAAGACTACTACTAAAGTATCAATGATTAGCCATGATAAAGAAGAAACAACACTAAACACTCATCAATGACCAAAATTATAAAAATAATACCATCAACAACAAGAGAAGAACTTAATAACCCCATCCATTGCTACTTTTTTAAAGAACACCTATATCATCAGATCTATTAGGCTCAAGATCTCTTAAAAAAACTAAGAGAATCTTCTCAAAACTTAAAAAAGAACTCTAAATGATTCCATGCCTTATGTAAAAGTCCATCCCCTTTCTCCGTCTGCAAGTTGAAATATATGGGTGAAGACTTGCCGAAATGATTTTAGAAAAAACATTCTTCTTTTTCTAATTTCATACTCAACTCTATACACTCAACTTTTCCCAAAAGTTATCCCAAGAAAACTAATTTTGGATTTAAAGAAGGAAAATAAAAATAAAAAGGATGAATTTTTTTTAGAAAGTAGATGGATGGCTACATGAATCATTAGGGAGGGATGATCCAATTTCCATTTTGAAATATTTAATTTAAATTTCAAAATTTATTTAAATTACTAGAATGCATAATCCATCACCTTATCACTTCCATACATGATTTGGTTAAAAAAAACACAATCGTCAAATGATTGGCATCTTTTGCACATCATATATATATATAATATATATATTTATATATATATATAATATATAATATATATATATATATATCAAAAGAAAGTGCAACAATATTAGTTCTTGTTGTTAATTCAACTTATCAGAAAAAATGCCACAATATCCATCAAAATATAATTGATATAACTGAAAAATAAACCTTAAAATTCTTCAATTAACTGCCATTGAAATATTAGAAGCGATAAGAAAACTGTGTTGAATTATAATGAATATCATGAAAGATATATTTTGCTAAAGTTGTTGGTTGAATTTTAGAAGTCCCTGCTAAAATGTTTGTACTTGAACTCTCTTCTCCTTCCTTTCCTTTTATTTTGTTCTGAGAAGCTATAGAGCATGGTCAAGACTAGCATTTTCTTGGTTGAGACATTCATCAACATCATAAACTTTTGAGAAACTAGGGGCATTGACTTTATTAGGAATTGAATCAGCAAAAGGGTCATCGGGAACATGATCAACATGATTAGTAGGATAGTGAGCAACATGACAAGTAGTATCATGACCAATAGTAGAATTAACATCATTGCCAATAGTAGGTTAAAATTACCCAACTAGTGTCATATGCTTAGGATTTGGGGTATCAATAGGCTATTGGATTCAATGCTCCCAAAGAAGATTATTTGGAATGCCTATCAAAAGAGTGTTGCTGATTGGGAGTACTAGCAATTATTTTACTCCATCCCTTGTTTTATTCATGAGGTGGGTTGGGAATGGAATTCCGTTTGTCATTATCTTGGTTTTTCTCAGGGATTTATCACACATTAGGATGTGGTTCCAAAGAGGAATGAGGTCTCACATGTGAATTTCATGGATGGAAAGACACATTAGGTGACCCATGGAATAAATACACGGTAGTAACAAGTTGGTGAAATTCCTTAGAATCTGAATTGAAATGTACATAAAACCTTATTTTTTTATTTCTCCTATTTTTCCACGACCTTTCCTAGCTGATCCCCCACTAAAGAAACTCATTTATGACATTATATTTCATGTAAGAACATGATACATACTACAAAGATAATAACCAATAAAAATTCTAGCTTGTATCACTTTAAATTATTACAAAAGAACACATTCAACATTATCAATAAAATCTATGTGGAAAAGGAATAAAGGTTGTCTTGGATAGAGGAAGTGAAAACAAGAAGTTGGAATAAACGTGGTGGTTAAGAAGAGCTTCAAGACTTGGTCATGTTTTTTTTTTAACATTCCTTTTCACATCCACTGATAGCATGCATTTAAATTTCAATTTCACACCAAGGAGGTAACTAACATGCTATGCATAACCCTCAATCATATGTAAAAATCGGTTTACAACCAGGGTATATGTATCCAACATTATTACAGCCTGTGCAATAGTGCATAAATATTTTTATTCAACTCTTTTATGGTTCCATATAACTACATCAGAAAAAAAACGATGTGAGGACAAATAATGGTAGGAAGGGAGCAGTAGAATGGGAAGGTATATTGTATGCCCTGATGCATGCAATTGAAAATAAGTTTACCTTGCACATAGAATCAATGACATAATTTTTTGGTTCTTATTTAATGTTTACAAAACAACAGTAGGGTGTAGGTTTTTTATTTTTATACAATGGAGAACGAGAAAAGCCCTTAAACATTTCTAAAGTTTTCATATATTCAAGTCAACTTAATATACAATGAATTTGTTGAATTGCTGCATTAAAGTTTTAATCATTTATAGGGTGAAAGAAAACATTTCAAATTGAATATGGGAGAGGGATGACAAACCCAGAGTCTACCACTAAAACCAAATATTTTAATTTGCATAATTAAATGTAAGCTAAGCTGAAAGTACCTAGAGATGTTGTGTAAAAACCAACTTCCATATGCCCAAGATGAACACACAATCCAATGAAATGAATTCCCTCTTTCCTTACCAAATTTCTGACAAAAATCACTCACATAGAAAGCAACAACAAACGAAATGGATAGAGTAAAGGAAAAAATGCTAAGTTTGGAGGTCTATTTCCATACAAAACCCAAGAAAAACATCAATGTGATGCATGCAATCTCCACCATTAATTACAAAAACCCTACAAATCCTACTTGTTGAACTAAAGCAAGATAGGGGTGAGCATTAAATTTTCCACCTTCCTATTTATTTCATGACAACCAACATTCTATTCGAATTGATGTTTCCATTCTTCATACCCATTCATACAAACTTTATAAAATACCCATGTATCATTTGTTGGACTAATAAAACCACGTATACATGATAGAAATAACCATGGCATAACAAAAACTGAAATATGGTAACCATTAACATTCATACCATGTCACACAACAAACCATTATCCATGTGGATATGATTTTACAATCACCCAACCATATTAATGAGGCATCATAACATACCAATCAACATATCCTCATTCTATTCACTACAACTTGCATTATTCCCACATTCAAACCAAATCACAAACCTTTGAAATATTTACAATATCATTTTTCAAAAAAAATCCTACCATCAAATGTATGCATTGTTAGAACATAATCTTTGGATACCTTGTTGATATTTGAAGTTGAATATATCAAAATTTCCAATGTTTAATACCAAATTCAAGAGAGATATCAACGTATATACAACCGTTTTTCATATAACCCAATGGATATGAACCAAAACCCTTCTTTTGCCACCTAACATATATATAATATATGTTTTTTAATTATGACATTGTCACCATGATATCAAACATAAGCATAGAATTGTAACGATTCTTTCTGAAGTTGTAGCATATGATATATTTGCATATGCACTATCATTTCAAATCGAACCATTGATATTGAGAGTTGAAGAAAACATTCACGTATATTTCGTTCATTTATGTAGTTGTCTGTGTTGGGTGTGGAGCCTGATTATCTTCTGTATTCAAAGGTTTCAACCAGATGTATACCCCAGGAAGATTGTACACCCCTCCACATGGGGGGGTGTAGGGGGGATTGGGCCATTCATTAGGCGGATGATCTGACGATAGAAGTTATGTTTAATTTAGGGTTTTTTTCCCTAGAAGGAAACCCCTCACTATATATGAGGGAATTGTATTGCGTCTTTGTAGATCTGTATTTTGAGTGAGGAAGAGAGAGGAGATTGAGAGTGAAGAGGGAGTTACAGCAGATCTGTTGTAGGTTGAATATATTCATTTTGTTGGATAATATAAAAATAAGGATTGGTTGTTTCTCCGTGGACATAACCCAAACTAGGTGAACCACGTATATCTGTGTCTCTCTTGTTTTATGTGTTTTCTGTGTTTATATTTCTGCAATATTTTATGTGTTCCATTGCTCTGTAATATATAATTTTCTAACAGTTTGTGATTTTTTTAATTCTAAATATGGTTATAATTTCTCATGTGGTATCCTCCCTAACCTGTGGTCATGGTGAAGGGAGCCATTTTTTTTCTTGGGGGGGGGGGGGGAAGGGGGGACGTGGTCAAATTTGACAGGTAATGCAGGGTACTTTTGTAGTTTTAATGTAAAATTTAAAAAAATTCAAAAATTGGTATCAACATGCTCTTTTTTGTCCAACATCATACACCCTAATAATAATTTCATCTTCTAATACATGTTTATGGGTTTGCATGTACTAATTGAATCGACCCTTGGTCTACCCAGTATCAATGATCTAGTCATCCCATTCTACTTAGACCTATGTATCTGAGAGAGGGGTTTTGTGTGTGGAATATTCCCCCTCAACTTAAGAAATTTCATCTTGGATAGGACTAGTGTTATTTCCAGATATCACGTAGATAATTCCTCCAATCGATGATGCATGTGGGAGTACCCACTTTGGGATCATTTTTGATAACAAGCTACCCCCTCCTTATATGTGTCATCTGTCAAGGCATTGGTATTGAGGGAAATTATGTGGAAACCCGAATTAAATGTTGAATACAATGGGTGAAGTCTAAACCATAGCAACACTAAATCTCTCTCAAACTGATGACCTGTACCAGATAGGGGGTCTCTCAAAAAATCTATTAGATAGGCCCACATTGTAGAGGGTGATATAATTATCTCCCCACCCCACTTCCTCCAGACTATTGGCCTTGACCACAAGCCATTTTTACCATCAAGTTTCCAAAAATATAGTGATTTCTATACAAAGCAAACACACTAGAAGTTAAAAAAAACATGTGACAATAAGGGATTGGAGACACATGTATATAGATAAAGTTGAAGAACATATAAGCTATCGTGAAAGTCAATATTGGTGGAAATACTTTTGGTTTCCCCTACATCTTGAAACTAGATAATCCCTAGCACAAATTCCATCCCAATACCATTACAATTACACAGATGGTTGGTACCAGGTGAGAGACATTCCAAACAAGAAATCAAATATATCAACATGCCAAGGAAATGGATTGGAAAATCCAAATATCGTTCCCTCCCAATATTTTATAGGTCCCTTAAGTGGGCCATACAATAAAATTTCATAGTGTATATCCAAATCACCATCCTATCCAAGGCCAAGAAAGATCAATTCAAATAGAAAGGAAATAATTGAGAGTTGCAAGCATAAGAGTAGAGACAACCTTGAAGGAAAAATACTACATCATAAATGCCAAAGTGATAAATTTGAAACTAAAACCTCCTCACATCTCAAAATAGAGACAATATTGTTTTCCTTCCTTGCACACTATAGACGTTGCCGATCCTACAATTAGGAAGGAATAGAATACCAAACCTAGAGCCGAAAAGAAAAAGAAATTTACCCCCAGACTGGTGATTTTTTGGACAACTAAGAGAAAGAGTTGTCCCTCTATGTTGAAGAACCAGTTGGGTAGGTGACCAACGAAGCTGCGTCGACTGGATGAGGAGACCAATATCATCCAAAGAGAAAAATAACTGAGGGGAAGGGAGTGTTTCCTTGCAAGTGTCCTCTAGAACTCCACCTAGTATAATCACTTTGAACATTAGCAGGGTGGATGTAACCTCCACCATTGACTTCCTTCTTTATGAGACCATGCTACCAAAACTCTTTTTTGCTACAAATTTAGTAAACTATTTGCCATTATTTCCTCTCCTGCCATCGCACAAACGCACCTTTTTTCACTCCGTCTGCAACCTACCATCTTCGCCTTCTTATCGATAAAAATAAATCTCGTGCAATATGCACTGATCCCATGGATTGTTAGCATTATATTTCACTACGAGCGAGTTCCACAGCCCCTGACTCATTTTCTAGGTTGGGTGGTGGCATTCCAGGCTCCCTTGCTGTACTAAAATTGTCACCCATCCACGATAAATAAAATGATCTTTAAACATGGTTATAATGGTTACTTATAAACCACCATGATATGTTTAATGATTTTGATTTTATGGCGTTTCAATATAATTTTCCAAAAAAATGCCATATTTAAAATAAAATAAAAAAATGTAATGAGACAACAACATATTTTAGATATTCTTTACAAGTATATAAAATAACTTTTACTATATTAAAAATTTGGGTTGCTCTCACATCATAAGATGGGGGAGATATGTGTATACATATGAATGTGAATGTGGATAACTACTAACATTAATACAATTTAATAAAAATAGTAGTATTTTTATTAATATTCAAAAAATTATTTAAAAAAAGTTAAAAGTAAAATAAAAAATAAATTCATTTTAATTCAAATTTTTTTATATTATTATATTTAATTTTAAATTAGAAAAAATACACAATTAAAAAAAAAACTTATATACATCCAAAACAATAAGTTCTAATAACAATAAACACTTATATAGAAAATGCATAGAGGGCTTTATTATGCCTCATTTCTATTGAACACTTTTTTAATATTGAGAATTGGTAACTAATTGGAGTGATATAATATAGGTCTAGCATCAAACCTCCTAGCTCCCATTATAACCTAAGATTATATCCAACAACCTATAAGCTAGATATACCAATAAATTGTGACTTAGTAAGGGCTAATGATCTAGATTGGATCTCTATATAATTTGGAATCCACTAGAGAATTAGGGTTTGAAACCTTTCTAGGCTAGTTTGAGGACTTAAATACAAAAATTGGAGTAAGAATTTTCCCCTTAAGTGTTATACCCTATGACAGCCTAAGAAGTATGCCAATGAACTTCGTATGCAGAATTTATGTCTTTTAAAGTTGACCCATCATGATTAACCACCATAATTCAAGTGGATTCATGTTAGACTCTATTACTCATGGAAAAGGGAATAATCATGTGGAGGTATGAAGAATATTCTATGAGGGTCAGCATTGTAACTCTAGTTTAGAGTTGAAGGAGTCAAAATTAACCTGTAGTTGGCTATTTGGTTGCGTTATAACTGGGCCACTTGGAGGAAAATGGGTTCCATTCTATTTTAGTGCATTTTGTTCCATAATATAGAAAATTAGCTGAGAATGAATAGAAAGTGATAGAAAATAAAGGGGATTTGTGTTTTATAGCATCCAATGGGCATGTTGTAACATATTTTGGCACACTAAAATTTAAAAAAATTTGGTAACAAATTATCACTTTCCTTCTGGGCTAAATACTGAGAGATATAATTATTATGCTTTTGAATGATTTATTCTTATATATATATATATATTATATATATATATATATATAATATATATATATATATATATATGAATTTTGATTTAAAAATATATTATTTTATAAAAATATAATTATATATTATTTTTATGGAAATATTTACTTTAAATTAAATTTATGTTATAAAAATTTGAACCTAAATTCAAACCAAGTCAAAAGGTAAACTTATGGCCCACCCTGCACTCATACGTTTAAAACCCCTTTTTTTCCCATGCCTCGAGATATGGGCGCATTAAAATAATTTTCGGCCCGAGCTCTTCCAAGCTGTTTCAATGGCTGCCCATTTTTACTACGTGTCACTCCCTTGTAATTTCTGACCCCCAAAGCTTAAAACCAGTTACCACTACCCCCCACTACCCCCGCCCCAAAAAAAAACCATGAACTTTATTTGTTTTGCCTTTTATAAATGTGGTGAGAATGGAATTTGATACTATTATGAAATAATTGCTATGTGGATGCAAGATCGAATGCAAAGATAAGGTGAAACTACATTTTACAGGAGATTCATAAATGGAAGACCAAGTTTGTAAAATGAAATAAGTGTAAAATGGTTTTACAACGACACATGAAATAAAATTCGCAGATGCCATGAATTTATCAAAGAAAATAAAAGGGAAAATTTCATATGAAATTAATGTAAACATGGTGAAATCAATTTATAGGCATGGTGAAACCATTTACAGGAATGGTGAAATCAATTTACAGGTGTAAAATCATGTTGCAGGTGAAAGTAAAACAGTAAAGTGAAAATACTCTTCCAACCACACAAATCAACACATGGTAATGAAAAACCATCCTTGTATTCTACAAGGGTAAAAGGAATTTACAGGCATGAATGAATTTATAGAGAAAGGTGAAAGGGAGAAACAAGCCATGGATTTTAAAAACTACACATGGTTCCGTGAATCCATGGAAAGGGAAAACAATACACGGATTTGGTAGATGGTTTATCAAATCATTTAAATATATATATTGAAATTCTAAATCATGAAATTCATTTAAGAGTTTAATCAAATGTTTGAAAATTTTATATTCCTCAAATATTTGTGACAAAATAAAGGATGATGAAAATAAAAAAATGACAGAAATAGAATTCAAAGGGGCAGATGCAAACCAATCATGTTTAAAGGGACAATTGGTAGATTATGGGAAAAAGGTTTCAACCTTTTTCTACACCTCAAGGGAATAAAGATTAGTCTAAAACACCTAACAATAGAGAATTTACAAATTGAGGATTATTTTGTAGCTTTTTAGTAGTCATTTAACCCATTCAAGATCTCAAGGCAAGATACTTGCAAGCAATTCAAAGTTTCCTACAGATAATTTAGAGAAAGTGTTTTATTTTTAGTATACTATTCAGGATTGTATTCCATAATTATTGTAACAGTTAGGAGAGATCTTGTCTATATATATGATTTCATTTGTAATAAACAGGGTGGGCTTTTGATGCCAATGCTCTTCACTTTGTAATAGCTTCTATTAAGGATTTCTGATGAAAGCCTTCCGGCTCCAGTTTGACAGAATTTTGTGATTTCTAGTATGTTTTTCTAGTGTTTCATATCTTATTTCTACACATGTTCAAAGAATCTATAGGAAGGATTGGGTAAGTGTAGATTGAGTATCAATCTATTCTTAATTTCTACACATGTTCAAAGAATCTATAGGAAGGATTGGGTAAGTGTAGATTGAGTATCAATCTATTCTTAAATCCCCGGCAAAATCATAACCTTTAGAAAGAGATTAGCTTATTGGAATTTTTGTCCAAGATAACTCCTCTTTGACTAGTTTTTTCTTTATGCCTTTTGATAGCCATTAAAAGAGATAAGTTTATTGGACTATTTGTTCAAAATAGCTCCTCTTAGAATTGGTTTCATTCTGGCCTTCTTGAATACTCTACAATGTGTTTTGTTGGGTTGTAGAAACCTTCTACATGCATACAAATTTCCCTAGTTGTTAAGTAGTCAATCTGACTGCTTAATTATTAGGAATATCCTTACATTCTTCTATCATAGTCCTTGAAAAGCTAAGTCATTATGTTAGGCTGGAAGTTGACATGTTCTGAAGGAAACTTGTGAGAGAAGCCTTTAATCACAGATAGGGATTGTCATTGATCGCCAACCACCCCATTTAAAACCATAAATCTGACCATTGTGCTTCAAAGGTTGTTGTTCAATGACAGGTGAACAATGTTAAACAAAGCCTCATAACAACTGAGGGAGCCCCCTCTGGTTCAAAGGACAACTTGAACCTAAAGGTTGATTGAGCTGGTTTCCTAGCATAGTTTTTGCAGCCAAGGACTGTCTACAGGAAATAGGAGTTAATATATTTTAAATCAAAATTAATATATATATAAAAGAATAAACCATTCAAAATCACAATAATTATATCTCTCAATATTTAGCCCAGAAGGAAAGTGGCAATTTCTCACTAATTTTTTTTAAATTTTCAGTGTGCCAAAATATGTTACAACATCAGCTCCAATGGGGAGTGCTTCCCCCTGCGGGATGTAGAGAACTAGTAGACCATATGCCTTATGCATGGGCATGAAGTCATACCATAAAATCATTGATCACTGATCTTCCATCATGTAATGTATAGCCAATCCCCATCATCTAGCTATTACATATTAAACCTGCAACTATGATTGGCAACTTATATTTCTAACACTAATCCAGAGACTTATTCATTCTGAAATCTGAAAATTGAAAACTACTGAAGTGAAACAATTGACATTGTAAGTGGAAATAAACACAAAAGTGCCTAATTCATGGGCTATGGGTTCAATCATTTAATCCCTTGGAAGTCATTTCACTCAACCAAGCCAAACTTAATACTACAATCTGGAAATATAACTGAAACAATTGTAGATCTACTGCACCCTGAATCTGAAAGTAGTTAATCAATCCCACAGCTCTATCTAATTGAACTGGAAAATTTTACACTATTAGGTGTAATATTTTTTCCAATGTAACTGAGTGCGGAGTGGATTTATTGACAAACCATGTTGCGAGAAGCTGAAAATATGAAGAATATATACAACATGAACATAAAATCCCATGGAAAACTTATACTGATGGGTGTACTTTAAAATTTTCATCCTCTACAGAGCTTTTACATTTCTGACCATGGCTAAGAGGGAAAGACATATACTGTTGATTGCAAGTATCAACGAACCTTGCATAGCAGTAAAGGCAGCTGAAATTTCGAAACAGTGGGATCGGTTACCCAGTGAAATCGCCATATGACAAAGTGGAGTCGCCAGGTGAAAGAAATGCAACAAATAATAAATTCCTACTCCTTGTACACCAGCAAGGAATATTTCTAATCTTTATCATTCCCCGGAGAAAGATATCTTCATTACTTTGCTGCTCGACAACAACGCCAAATGTTGTTCCTATTTCCCGTAGTTAGTCCTTGGCTACAAAAACTACGCTAGGAAACCAACTCAACTAGCCTTTAGGTTCAAGATGGCCTTTGAACCAGAGGGAGCTCGCTCAGTTGTTACAAGGCTTTCTTTAACATTGTTGACCTATCACTGAACAACATCCTTTGAAGCACAATGGCTAGATTTATGGTTTAAATTGGGAGTGGTTGGTGATCAATGATAATCCCTATCTATGATTAAAGGCCACTCTCACAGGGTCCCTTCAGAATGTGTCAGCTTCCAGCCTGACAGAATGAATTATCTTTTCAAGAATTATGATAGAAGAATGTAAGGAGATTCCTAATAATTAAGCAGTTAGACTGACTACTTAACAACTAGGGAAATTTGGATGCATGTAGAAGATTTCTACATCCCAACAAAACACATTGCAGGTTATTCAAGAAGGCCAAACTGAAACCAATTCTAAGAAGAGCTATTTTGAACAGATAGTCCAATAAGCTAATCTCTTTTAATGGTTATCAAAAGGCATAAAGAAAAAGCCAGTCAAAGAGGAGTTATCTTGGACAAACAGTCCAATAAGCTAATCTCTTTCTAAAGGTTATGATTTTGCAGGGGATTTAAGAATAGAGTGATGCTCAATCTACTCTTACCTAGACCTTACTGTAAATTATTTGAACATGTGTAGAAATAAGATATGAAACACTAGAAAAATATACTAGAAATCACAAAATTCTGTCAAATTGGGGCCGAAAGGCTTTCATTAGAAATCCTATAATAGAATCTATTACAAAGTGAAGAGCCTTGGCATCAAAATCCCACCCTGTTTATTACAAATGAAATAACTCTCCTAACTATTACAATAATTATGGAATATAATCCTAAATAGTATACTAAAAATAAAACACTTTCTCTAAATTACCTGTTGGAAACTTTGAATTGCTTGCAAGTATCTTGCCTTGAGATCTGGAATGGGTTAAATGACTACTGAAAATCTGCAACATAATCCTCAATCTGTTGATCCTCTACTACTAGGTGTTTTAGACTGATCTTTATTCCCTTGAGGTTTGGAAAAACACTGAAACCTTTTTCCCATAATATGCTAACTGTCCCTTTAAACTTGATTGGTCTGCTATCTGCCCCTTTGAATTCTATTTTTGTCATTTTCTGATTTTCATCATTCTTTATTTTGTCACAAATATTTGATGAATATAAAATTTTCAAATATTTGATTAGGTTGTTAAATGAATTTTAGGATTTATAATTCAATATATATATTTAAATGATTTGATAAACCATATACCAAATCTGTGTACTGTTTTCCCTTTCCATGGATTCATGGAACCATGTGTAGTTTTATTTCATGTGTGGCTGTAAAACCATTTTACACTTATTTCATTTTACCAACTTGGTCTTCCATCTATGAATCTCCTGCAAAATGTAGTTTCACCTTATATTTGCATTCGGCCTCCCATCCACATAGTAATTATTCCATAATCATATCAAATTCCATTCCCGCCACATTTATAAAAGTCAAAACAAATAAATTTCATGGTTTTCGAAGGGCGGGGGTAGTGGTAAGTGGTTTTAGGCTTTGGGGGTCTAATATTACAAGGGAGTGACACGTAGTAAAAATAGGCAGCCATTGAACAACTTTTTAGAACCCCCCTCTTAATTAAACTAGGGGGTTTTAAGCATATGTGTGTCGGGTGGGCCATAAGTTTACCTTTTGACTTGGTTTGAATTTAGGATCGAATTTTTATAACATAATTTTAATTTAAAGTAAATATTTCCATAAAAATATATAATTATATTTTTATAAAAATAATATATTTTAAATCAAAATTAATATATATACAAAAAAAATAAACCATTCAAAAGCATAATAATTATATCTCTCAGTGTTTAGCCAAGAAGGAAACCAACAATTTCTCACTGAAATTTTTTAAATTTTCAGTGTGGCAAAATATGTTACAACATGGCCACAAGTCTTAGATAACTCAATAGAGAGTGCCTTCTCCTTTGTATTTGCATCATTTCTATTTAGGCAAAAGAGAGCGGAGAAACCTTACTTTCTCGTCGGGTTTTCTCCTTAAAGGATTTCCCATATCATTTCTTGTGTGCATTGTGATTTGTGTGTGTTTGTATTTAACCATTCTCTATTTTTATAATTTTATCGTCGCATACATGAGAAAAGAAATAGTAACTAATAAATTGAGAAATATAAGGAAAATTAACCCTCAATTTATATATTTCAAGTTTTAATCTATTTTTATCATATTTGTTGTGACAAATTGTCTAGTGAAATATCGATGACAATTTACAAATCGTATTGGTATCAAAACATGATTCTTAGAATATTTTGTGGGAAGTTATAGGGGATTTGATTGGTTTAAGCATAATGTCACAAAACCCCTGTCATGGTTGACATAACCCTTGAGATTAGATAGAGGAGAGGTTTGCATAGTTGGAAGTGAACATGATCAGGTGCTCAAAATTAGGCTAAAAAATCAAAGTGTCATGATCTTGTTAAACTTAGGTTTAGATTGAAGAGCTCATCATTTTGATTCCAACAGTGTGAACGACAATCAAATCCGAGCTCATATACATAATTTATGGCAATTCAAACTTCAAGTTTGACTTGCTCACATGGCAGGATTTGATAATGTGACAAGGTCCTACAGTGAATGAGGAGGCGCCAAGTGGTACGACGCCATTGGTCCTTGCATTTCACAAATCACAGTCACAGGTGAATTGGCATTAAAAATCTGCCCCATAACAGCTAAAGTGCGATGCTATAATGTAGGCGAGAAGGAATTCAAGTATCGGTTGAAGGTGTGATGTGATGGATCACAATTGCACATCGGCCAAGGGAAGCATTTTAGATAATTAGGCCCCAGCGTACCCAGGTTGCGATGCAATGGATTGCAGATCGCAATTGCAACTCGCAGGAAAACAAAGACCCACATTAGGTTATACATCGATTGTGATCGATTGTGAAATGCGAAAGGGATCCCAGATGCGATGCGAATTTAGGATTTGGTTAATAATTCCATCAGGTCTGCCACATTGCTATCACAGTATCGTTCGCCGCATACACAAAACTTAAGCCCGTCGGCCCTTGCCGATTGTGATGTGCAATAAGACTCGACCGAAAGATTATGGCCTGTCGCACGGCAAAATTTTCACCCAGTTAGCGTGTTTTTGGGGCTAATTGTAGGATCATGCTGATAATAGAGCAATTTGTGGAGTGAATAGTAGGAAAACTAGGAGAAGTCATAACTTCTTCAGTTTTCCACCAAATGTGTTGCAAAAAGAGGCAAGATAGCCATTTTTTAGTATTCTGGACTAATTGGAGTAGGTTTTAGAAGAATTTGAGAATTGTAAATACAAATTTTTACATTTTTGAGCATAATAGAGAGGCCCAAACCATTGGAAGCTAGACCAAGGAGACGTAGCCCAGGAGGGGTGAACTCCTTTATCATGTGCTTGTTGTAATGTGTTTTTGATGATGTTTTGTATATGTTTATGCTGTTGTTTAGTTTTCGATTTATGTTAAATTGCTTATAAAATTAACATAGAAACTCTTCATTTCACTTGCAAAAATTGATGAATCCTTAAGCATGATGAAAGCATTTTGTTTATAATATGAGGAAGATATTAGCACTACAAACTAATATTCTAAATCAAATCAAATTGGTATGGAAGCACTAGGTTTTCTTTGTAAAAGAAGGATTTAATTGTTTTCAATTTTATGTCATGCTTACAAGGTTAAAAATCAAAAGAGGTGAAGGAAAGCTGGTTGGAAGCCTTGAAGTTGGGTCAAGGGGAAGAAGAGCAAGGTTTCCACAATCTCCAACACTAGTTTAGCCTCAAGTTACAGTTGTGACTCCAGAGATCATGTCTCATGAAGGAGAACCTACAAACATGACATAATATGAGAAGACCTTCAGAAAGGCTTTCTTTGATATGACAAAGATGGTGAAGGTCCTCTATGAAGAGTGGAATAGTAGTTTGCAAGGAGAAAGTCCCAAACCTCCCAAAGGAGAAGGCTCTTTAGGAGGAGGTAATGGAAAAGGAGGTAATGGGAATGGAGACAAACCTCCACCCTTTCCACCATCTTCTTCATCTTATTCTTCACAAGCATATTCACACTCTTCCACTAATACAACCCTTACTCAAACTCATCATCATTCTTCAAAAGGAACTGGTAAATCACCTTTTTTAAAACTTGATGTTGAATTTGAGTTGCCCATTTATAATGGTGAAGTGAATGCAGAGAAACTTGATAATTGGATTTTGTCAGTTGGAAGTCTATTGCAGGATTCAAAACCTTCAAGCAGATGACATAAAGATTCAGTTAGCATCCTTGATAATGGAGGGTGTGACAGTTGTATGGTGGGAGTCAAATACCCAAGAGGAGATTAAAAAACATGGTAATATCTCTATTTCTTGGAATGATTTCATTGCTACAATCAAAAGGCAATTCTACCCTCTATCTTATATGCAGAAAGTCATCATGAATTGGCAAAACTTTAGACAACTTAAAGGTCAAAATGTGCAAGAATACACCCAAGAATTCAGAAAAAGGTCTCTGATGTTAGGTGTAGATTTGCAGTCATAGGATACTTTGTTGAACTACAACAGAGGTTTACACAGTTACCTTAGGCTCACTATCTTAATGTTTAATCCCATTAATCTAGATGATGTGTGTGTGAAAGCCACTCATCATGAGGCAAGAGGGAGAAACACTCCAAAAAACGGTAGTAAAGAGCCATTTAGGAGTAAAGGAAAAGAAAAGGCTTTCAAAGGGAAGGTAAAGAAAAATGAATCTATTAAAAAGGAAGGAGAGAAGATTACATGCAAAGAATATTCCACAGAGGGTCACAATGAAGCTCATTGTTGGAAGCTTCACCCCAAAATGAAACCAAAAGAAATAACAACAAGGGAAAATAGAAGACCACTGCAACCACTCAATAGTATTTGGGATCCGAATCGGGTGATGAAACAAAAATCACAGCCATGGGGTTTCAAGGGAAGGAATACATTACCAACACTAGTTCTTCAAACTCACATAATGAAACTCCAAATGAAAAGAGGAGAATAGGATTGTTTCACATAAGGGTGATATCGAAACATAACAAGATTGGCACGATGTTTGATAGCGGCTCTCAAGCCAATATTATCTCTGAAAAAATTGTCAGAGTTTAAATATGGAAACTGTTCCACATCATAAACTGTATCGACTTGGATGGCTAAATGACAATGCACAATTGCAAGTTATGAGAAAGTGTAATATGAGATTCACAATCACTGCAAAAATTCATATATGAAGTGGAGCTTGACGTTGTGTCGTTAGATATCCATGGGATTGTTTTGGGCAACCAGTACCTTTATGGCAGAAAATCTATCTTCCATCGACATGAAAATAAATATCAGTTATTTAAAAATGGAGTAGAATATATTGTGAAAGGTCACAGCACGAAAACAAATATTGCGCTTGTTAATGCAGGGCAGATGAAAAGACTAGTGAATTTGAGCAAGAATTTTATGCTTCTGATGATCAAACCTAGGAATCATGTCGATAATGAAGCCTTTAAAGGTTCTGATTCAAATTTGAAATCTGAATTTTTTGACGTAGTTAACCAATATGATGAAATGTTACAAGAACCAAAGGGATTACCTCCCAAGAGAGGAATTCAACATGAGATACAGTTGTAGCAAGATTTTCCTCTTCCTAACATTGGCATGTATAGGATGTCAGTGATGTAAAAATCAAGACGCAAATCCAAGAGTTGTTGAATAAAGGTATCATCAAACCATGTTCCTCACCTTGTGGTTCACCTATTGTCTTGGTGCAAAAGAAGGATGGAACATGACGCATGTGTGTGGACTTCCATGCACTGAACAAAATTATGGTAAAGAATCGTTACCCACTTCCTCGAATAGATGATTTCCTGAATCAATTGAAAGATGCAAAGTATTTTACTAAGTTGGACTTAAGAAGTGGCTACCATCAAATTTAGAATAGTTGAAGGAGACATTTGGAAGACAACATTCAAAACAAAACAGGTTTTGTTTGAATGGCTAGTTATGTCGTTTGGTTTATGTAATTCTCCTGCTACAATGATGTGTGTGATGAATGATGTGTTGAGGCCATTTCTTGATGAATTTTTCATAGTCTACTTAGATGACATCTTAATTTTCATTAAATCTCGTGTTGAACATGTCATGCATGTAAGAAAACTAATTGATGTTTTGAAAAAAGAACATTTGCATCTTAAGATGTCAAAGTACAAATTTGGAAAGACTTCTTTAGTTTACTTGGGTCATATTGTTGGAGAAGGTGAGTTGAAAATAGATCCCTCCAAGGATGATGTCATTGTGAATTGGCCAAGGCCCAAGATAGTTACAAAGGTAAGAAGTTTTCTGGGAGAAGCCCAATATTGGAGGAAATTCATTGCTAATTTTTCTCTTATAGCAACTCCTTTGCAAGCGTTTACCAGCGTGAAATTTTTTTCAGTGAGGAGGCAAACAAAAAAAGGCCTTTGATGTGTTGAAAGAAAATATCAGTACAGCTCTCGTACTTGCACTTCCATACTTGAGACAACCATTTGAGATTCGGAATGATGCTAGTGATTACGCTATGGGTGCAGTCCTCATGCAACATGGTAAGCCTATTTGTTATCATTCAGAAACTTTTAATGGTGCAATGATTAATTATCCTACATACAACAAGGAACTATATGCATTGTTACAAAGTGTGAAAAAATGGAAACACTACTTGATGGGTAAAGAAACAGTTTTTCACACTAATCATCATCCATTGCAATATCTGTAATCTCAATCAAAGTTGCAGCAATCAAAGCACTTCTGATGGATGGGTTTCCTTCATCAATTCCACTTGGTAATCAGGTATAAGAAGGGTATCTACAATAAATTTTCCGATATGATTTCTAGGTCGATTATTAGTACAACTAATTTACTCAAGCATAATTTTGTTTGACATGAAAGTTATGTTCAGAAAAATACATACTTTCAAGATGTATATTCAATCTTGACTCAAAGGAATCAAGTGGAGGAATTTGTTTACCATTTGCATCATAATGTATTGTATCATCTTGGTAAGAAGGATGTTGCTACTGATAGTAACATAGTCAAGGCCAAAGAGTTCATTGAACGACTCCAAATGGTACATCAAACAGTGCAAGAAAAACTTGAAAGGGTTAAAGGCTAGTGCACAGAAAGGCATGACAAGAATCGTGGAGATCACAAGTTCCAATCCAGTGATCAATGGATCGAGATTAGAAAGGTGAGGGAATTGTACCCTCACCTACTAGTCAATTGAAAGTGATCTTTTGGGGTCCAAAAGACTTCCAGTGGTGAGGAGTTATCAGGTGCTCAAAATTAGGCTCAAAAATCAAAGTGCTAGAATATTGTTAAACCTAGGTTCAGATCGAAGAGCTCATCATTATGATTCCAATGGTGTGAACGACACTCAAATCCGAGCTCGTATGCAGAAGTTATAGCAATTCAAAGTTCAGGTTTGACTTGCTCACATGGTAGGATTGGATGATGTGGCAAGGTCCTTCAGCGAATGAGGAGGCATCAAGTGTTAGGCCACCATTGGCCCCTGCATTTTTCAAATCATAGTTGTAGGTGGATTGGCATTAAAAATTAGCCCCAAAACAACCAAAGTGCGATGCGATAAGGCAGGCAAGAAGGCATTCAAGTATCAGTTAGAGGTGCAATGCGATGGATTGTAATCGCACATTGGCAAAGGGAAGAATTTCATACAATCGACCCCCAGCATACCCAGGTTGCGATGTGATGGATTTCATATCGCAATCACAACTCGTAGGAAAAAAAAGACCTGCATTAGGTTATTTACCGATTGTGAAATGAAAAACGGATCTTGGATGCGATGTGACTTTAGGATCTAGTTAATAATGTCATCGAGTCCACCACATCACTATCACAGTATCGCCTTCTGCATACATAAAACTTAAGCCCGCTAGTCCTCGCCAATTTTATTTGCGATAAGACTCAGCCGATAGATTATGGCCCACCGCGCGGTGAAATTCTCGCCTAGCTAGCACGTTTTTGGGGCTAATTTGTAGGATCATGCCAGTAATGGGGCAATTTGTGAGTGAATAGTGGGAAAACTAGGAGAAGTCATAACTTCTTCAGTTTTCCACCAAATTGGTTGCAAAAAGAGGCTAGATAGCCATTTTTTAGTATTCTGAACTGATTGGAGCAAGTTTCAGAAGCACTTGAGCATTGTAAACACATATTTTTACACTTTTGAGCATAATAGAGAGGCCCAAGCCATTGGAAGCTAGACCAAGGAGATGTAGCCCAGGAGGGGTGAACTCCTTTATCATGTTCTTGTTGTACTGTGTTTTTAATGATGTTTTGTATATGTTTATGCTACTATTTAATTTCCGGTTTATGTTAAATTTCTCATAAAATTAACATAAAAACTCTTCATTTCACTTGCAAAAATTGATGAATGCTTAAGAACAATGAAAACATTTTGTTTACAATCTAAGAAAGATCTTAGCACTGCAAACTAATATTCTAAATTAGATCAGAAAGTCACAAATATAAAATGTAATGTAAGCCTCTTCATGGCAACCCTATCCAATAATATTGGGCTATTTCGAGAAGATGGAGGTTCCAACACATAGGTTAGATCGAAGAGGAAATCGAGGGATTAGGAAGAACTAGAGAAGGAGTCTAAGAAACCCAAAAAGAGAATCTGATTTTGATAATTGTGAACCCTTCATAGTCTCTTCAACATGTAAGCAAAGGTGCACATCAATTTGAGTGCATGTGAGAATGATCCTTTCACATTAAATCGCTAATTGTAGCTATTAAATATTTACTTTAGTCTTCATTGTATACATAAGGAACACAAAATTTCATTTGCATGTTTGAAACTAGAAGTTCGTGTCATGACCTAATGGGAAAGCCATATGGCAATAATCAAGATAGAGGGGAATCCTCCATAAACCATGTGGGGGTATTTTAAAACTCTCATAAAGTCCCAATTCTACCCTATCAGGTATGTAAAGGACTAGTGGATCCAATGGAATTACTTCAAGAAGAATAGGGGCATAGTCTACAAAAGTAGACCACAAAATTCTAAAAGATGGAAATAATGTTAGATATATCTTCCAAGAACCCATACGTAATCCTCAAGTATTCGAGGGATCTACATAGCCATCTACGAAAGTAAGTGACATTGTTCAAACCAAGAATGGTGGACAAGGCTTATGTGCAAGTGACATACTTAGAAAACATAGTCCAAAATAAAAGGAACTTGAGAGGTTCAAAGTAAAAGGAACACCAAGAAGTTTCAAAAGAAGGGAATAAGAAGTGGAAAGCAGGAGGAAGGATAAGAAAAGAAATGAAAACACACCAATGCAAAGATCTTGGTACCCATTACAACCGCTATAACATTGAGCGTCACATAGAGGAGAAGTGTTGGAAATTACATTCATAACTCAACCTGAAGAATTGGAAGAATGGCATGGAGAAGAAAATATAATAGCCATATATTTTAGTAATTAGTGGGAAAGTAGCTTGCACATGGATGAGAATATTGTCTACAGGTTAGTGCAAAAGTGGGTGAATTTGAGTGGCCTTTACCAATAGGAGGAGAAGGAGATGGCCAAAATATTCCATATCAAGATACAAGTCAAGAAGGAAAAAATTGATTCTATAATCAACTCGAGATCACAAGTGAATCTCATTACAGAAAAGCTAGTAAACAAACTAGGGTTGGAGTTTTGAGATCATGCTAGCCCATATCCATTGGGATGGGTAAATAAGGATGCAGAAATCAAGGTAACAAAATTTGTCAAATAAAATTTACTATTAGTGATGTTTTTATTCATGAAATAGAATTGATGTAATTCCACTTAATGTATTTGGAATTGTGTTTGGGAGTCCCTATATGTATATGTAGGATGAAATATTTATGAAAATATCAAACCAGTACCACCTCATCAAGGAAAAATATATATTCATCATCAATACACACAAGAGAAAGTCTAAAATTTCATTGGTGACTGCCAACGAAGTTAATAAATTAACCATTTCTAGCAGGAAGTGTGTTTTATTTTTTTAAGAGAAAATTAGTTTGTATAAGAGTCAATAAGAGAAAAATACATCCCAAGAGAGGTGAACTAAGGCATAGATACAACAATTGGAAGAGATTATATAAGTATATAAGAGAGTGTTCCAGAATCCTAAAGGGTTACCACCTAAGAGGGAAGTGGTGCATGAGATCCAACCCTTGTCAAGCAATCCATATCCAAACATTGGGTTATACAGATAGTCCATATTGTAACTAAGTGAAGTAAAGAGTTAGTTGCAATAGCTATTAGAGAATAGTGTTATTCGACCAACTTTCTCACCATGTGAGAGAGAAGAATAAGACTCAGTGAATGCGCATTTATTATAGGGAGTTGAACACAATTATGCTCAAGAACGGGTACCCCCACCCAAGATTGATGATTTGTTGGACCAGTTACAACAAGCAAAATAATTCACCAATATACATTTAAAATTAGGGTATCCCCATGTTGGAGTCAAAGTAGAAGATACCCAGAATACTACCTTCAAAAATAGACAAGGTTTGTATGAGTGTTAGTCATTCTGTTTGGTCTATGTAATGCACCAGCTACATTCACAAAATTAATGAATGATATATTGTGCCCTTATATAGATTCATTTGTTATTGTTTATTTGTATGATATATTGGTATACAATGCTACCTAGGAAATGATGTAGGTGTTAGAGACTATAAAGAAGCACTATTGTTGGAAAAGCTCAAGAAATGTAAGTTTTCATGGTAGCCTTTGGTGTATTTTAGCTATGTGATTGGTCAAAGGGAGATTAAGATAGACCTTTCCAAGATGGAGGTTTTCATGAAGTGGTTGGCGCCTACCAATGTTCCTAAGGTTAGGAGTTTTTATTGGGGTAACAAAATACATAAGAAAATTTGTAGCCTCGTCTTTAGTAGTAGTTGTGCCACTCCACACCATAACAGTGAGTGGTAAGAGTTTCTATTGGGGAAAGAGTTAGTAGAATTCCTTTAAAGAGTTGAAGAAGAAAAATAATCAAGCACTAGTTCTTGCATTACCAAACTTGTGGCATCCCTTCAAAGTGGAGATGAATGTGAGTTGGTAGGCTATGTGAGCAGTCCTGATGTAGGGAGGAAGGCCTATATGCTACCATTATGAAGTGTTTCATAGCATGGTTCTCAATTACCGTACCTATGAAAAGGAGCTCTACGCCCTAGTACAAGTTTCCAAAAAGTGGAAATATTATCTAATGGGAAAGGAGACAATTATTCACACAAATCACTAGTTTCTATAGTACCTACGAGTCCAAAGTAAGTTACAACAAAATAGACATTACAAGTGCATGGGATTTTACAATTGTTTCATTTGTTGATCAAGTACAAGAATGGAAACAAAAACAAGTTGGATGACATGATTTCAAGGCCACTCACATAAAAAATTACATCTTTGGTAACTCTAATGCACATGGAACCTTTCATCCATGATGCATATAAAGATGCATATACAAAGGATGATGACTCCAAGGAGGTGTTTTAACAGTTGCATAGCTAGTTTCATGTAGATAATGGAGACAAGAAAGTTCGCTATCATCTCCATAATGATTTACTCTTTAGGAAGGGAAATCTATGCATTCCTAAAGGTGGGTAACTACAATTAATCAAAGAGGCCCACACCTCCAAACCTCCAAGGTTTAAGGGAATTTTGGTGTATGGAAGAAAATTTCCAATTTGTAGAGGTATGTGTACTATCCCATAATGCAAGAAGATGTAGCTAAGTTCATAATAACATGTATGCTTTGATGTACTAGCAAGCCTAGTAATAGGAAACAAGGCCTACACTTGTACCTACTTGTTTGGGAAGGCATTTCTATGGAATTTGTGGGAGGTTTACCAAAAATTAGGAAGGAACATGATGGCATGATTTTGGTAATTGATAGGTCTAGCAAGATGTTCTTTCTCGTGCACTATAAAAATACCATTAATGGGAAAGAAGTAATAAACTTCTTCTTTAGATAGCTCTAGGTGCCCTTTATGTTGGGTATGTGTTAAATTTTTGGCATGACTATCTCCATGTGTTGTATGTTGCACAAAGTGTAGCAGGTGGGCCATAGAGGGGTTCATGGGGGAGTGAATCCCGTCTTTCTTGGGGGTTTTGGGGAAAATTCCCCTGATAATTATTTTAGACAATTTTTTGCATCCATTTTTGGTGGTTTTCAACACACATTTTCAATTTTAGTAGTTTTGTGGCACATGGTGGTTTTTCCAATGGTTTTCTAGTTTCAATTACGAAACTAGGATTGTATTATAATCTATGGTAAATGGATTGGTAGCTTATGGATACCGTGAGATATATATATATAATGTATTGTAATATTATAAAAATGAATCTATATTGAAATACATATTATTGGTTTTCCTGGTTTAGGTTTCTAGGATAAAATTTTTGAGTTAATGTATGTTTGCCATTTCATATTTACTATTTAATAAAGAATCTATTTGTAGTAGTTAATTGGACGGGGTTAAACCTACATTTGATATCAAAGTAGTTTTTGCTTCAAGGGGACGCCTTTGTGGCTAAGGGGTTTGGCCTAGGCTTGTGGTAGACCATGTTACAATGGGATATCCATGGAAATGATTTCATGTGGTGAAAGCAAATGGAGAGAATTTCAAATATAGAGATTGAGAAATTCACTAGGTAGAGTTTTGAGCTATGAAAGCTCAAAATGGAAGAGCTATTGGTGGAAAAAGATTAGTGGATTACTATGTATCTAGGTTCTACAAAGGTCAGGATTTGAATAGAAGACTAGATCATGTTGGATCAAAAGGAAAAGAGAACAATAGGATTGTACCTTAGATTCAATACTACTAAATGCTTTAGGGGAACCTATAGCAAATACTTTGTGGAATGAGTTAAGGGCTTTATATTAGTCTAAGTCCCTAGTGAGCAAATTGTTCCTGTGAAAAAAGTTGTATAACTTGAGAATGAAGGATGGAGACTCTATGAAAGGACATTCTAACACCTTTAATAATATGGTAAGTCAACTATTATTTGTTTATTTAAGATTTTAAATGAAGATAAGTTAGTTTTTTGTGTTCTTCACTAAACTTGTCGAATAGTCTATTTGTTTCTATAAGTAGTAATGCAACTACTTTAAGTTTCAACAAAATAGTCTCATCCTTTTTATCTAATCCAAGGGATCAAAATATGTTTAAAATCTCCTAAACCCAACACCAAACATTATATCTCATCATTCTAAATCCAATGACACTTGAATCGCCTCAATCTGACACTGTATGAGGAAGTTATCACGTTCTGATGTTTTTGGAAAACAATAAAAAAGTCAAAGTGCAGGGTTAACTATCCAAACCATACGCTAATGTGGAAGACCATACGTTGACTTCATCAAGGTGATTGGCTTGTACGAATTGTAACATGGGCCAATCCCGTGATGATAAGTGGTGATGTTTTATTGGCGGATTCAATTTGAGTTTGGGGAAATCCCAAGCCATGACGTGGGCCAATCAGAGGGTGCCACGTGGCCCAATGAGAGGCCTCCACGTGGCCTTATGAATGGAACCGATTTTTTATTTTAGTGATCAATAGGCTCTATGGGGTTCGACCCCATGACCTCCAACCAACAAACCAACTGCATGATTGTTTGGGCTACATTACCGTTTTTTATACAACATGGGCATAATTCATTTATTTTAATACCATTGGACAATCGGGGGAAGGGTTGGGTCGGTGGGGGCACTCGACTGACCTAGCCACAGATTTCATGGAACATCTATGGGATCGAAGGAAGAGGTAACAAAGGTGGGGCATTGGCAGAAGTCTCAACCCTTGGTTTCTGGTATGTCATATGACCACGATGGAGAAGATTAGGGCAGGGCATGTGGCACCCTACTTGCACTCAAGGCCCAAAAGATGTATCCACAGAACTGGAACCTGAGCTAGGGAGAGCATGTGGCCTATGAACTGTGCCCCTCGGTCCCATGTGGCCATGCGACCAAGTGCACGACCTTCGAAGGGGGATTTTTCCTTGTATTGTCTTTTATATTTTATTTTATAACAAAGTCAAAGTAACCATCACTAATGATGGTGGATCGAACCTAAGACCTAAGGATACCAACCCAAGCACCCAACCAAATCGATTGGAATGAATTTTTTTCCAAATTTGCAGAGCCAGGACCTTTTTTTTTAGCAGTTTACAAGGATTTTGAAGAAAGAGGCCTATTTTGCTCATTTTTTAACCTTTTTGAGCTCAAGAAGAGACTAAACAAGGGTTTTTGAGCATTATGGACACGATGGTAGTGTTAATTTTTCATATTGAATATTTTATGTTGATGTATTAATCATTTAATAATATAATAAAAAAAGTTACCATTAGAAGTTGGATTCGGAGACATAGCCCAGGAGGGGTGAACTCCATTATCAATTTGTTGTGTTTGATGTTACATGTTTTTCCATTTTAATTGTTAAAATTTTGCAAAATTTACTTAATTTTTTGTGCTTTTGCAAACACGATCCATTACCTAAAAGACATAAACTAGCTTGCAAATTATTTCATGAAACCTTAATTTTTTTTAATTTTGGATTAGTTTGGTATCAGAGCATGGTTTTTGTGAAGGTTTGAAAAAATTTGCAAGGTTCTTGAATGCTTAAAAGGTCTAAATTGAGAAGAGGAGAAGGAGAACTTGAAGAAACTAACCCTCCACTTGGCTCAAGGGGGCCACAAACTCCACAAGTTATGGCACATGAAGAAGGACAAGGACAAGAGCTGATGTCTAAGGATGAAAGAGCATTAAGAAAATATTTCTTTGATATGACGAAAATGGTGAAAGTGTTGTACAATGAGAGAACAACACAGTTGCAAGGGGAAATTTCTAATCAACCGAAAGGTGATGGTGGTAATGGGAGAAAACGTCCACCTCCTCCTCCTCCTTCACCTCCATCTTCACCTCCTTCTTTACCTCCTTCTTCACATAAACCTACTCATCCTAAATCTCCAAGAGGACATACTAAGCCTCATTTGATTAAGCTTGATGTCAAGTTTGAATTTACAATGTTCAATGGATAAGTAAATGCTTAAAAGTTGGATAATTGAGTTTGTCAAATTTAATTTTATTGTAGGACTCAAAAGATCATTGATGATGTTATAAATATCCAACTTGCTTCTCTTCACTTGGAAGGTGCAACCTTCATCTGATGGGAGGCCAAAACCCAAGAAGATTTTGAAGAAAAGTGGTAAAATTATCTCTTCTTGGACTGATTGTATAGTTGCATTAAGAAGGAAATTTTATCCATTAGCTTACATGCAAAAATAAATTATGGATTGGAAAAGTTTTAAGCAAATAAAGATTAGAGTGTCCCAAGTTACACATAAGAATTTAGAAAAAATATCTTTAATCTTGGGTGTTTATTTGACCTCACAAGATACTATCCTTAAGTATATAGGTGGATTACATAGTTATTTGAGACATATTATACTTATGTTTAATCCCAGGAATTTAGATGAAGTATGTGTTCAAGAAACTAATTTAGAATCAAGAGGCAAGAATGTTCCTCAAGAGTCCAATAAGAAACAAATCTGGAGATAAAGGAAAGGGTAAATTCAAAGGCAAAGGTGAGAATAATTCTATCATCAAGAAAGGAGAGAAAAATTCTTGTAAACATTTTTGAAAATATGGCCATGATGAAGACCAATGCTAGAAATTACAGCGAGAATTGAGACCAGAGAAGTTTAACAACAAGGGGAAACAAAAGTCTACTGCTACAACTCAACAAGATCTAGGATCTAATTTGGGTGATGAAACCAAAATTGCGACCATGGGAATGAAATGTATAACTTCTAATGCAAGTACTAGTTCTTCTAGAACACCTGTTGAATCTCAAAATGATAAAGAAAGAAGTGAGCTTTTTCATATCAAGGTCATTACAAAACATACAAAAGTTGATACATTATTTGATAGTGGAACTCAAGTCAATCTTATCTCTAAGGTAATTGTCAAGAAAATTAATTTAGAAACTACACCTCATACAAAAACTTACCATTTGGGTTGGGTATGCGATGATTCCAAATTGCAAGTGACAAGAAAATGTACGCTCAAATTTGCCATCATTGTAGATTTTATAGATGAGATAGAGCTTGATGTTGTATGACTTGAAATTTTTGTGATTGTCTTAGGGAATCCATATTTATATGACCAAAAATCCATATTCTATCGTTATGAGAACAAATATCATATTTTCAAATATGGAGTTGGGTATATTGTTAGAGAACATCGCAAAAAGATGAACTTATCTCTTGTTAGTGCAGGTCAAACAAAAGGGCTTGTGAATTCTAATAATAATTTTGTGTTGTTGATGATTAAAGCTAAAGATACTGTTGAATATGAAGCTTTCTCAGGATGTAATTATAAACTTAAGCATAAATAGGTTGAAGTTGTTAACACTTATGACGAGATGTTTTAGGAACCAAAATAGTTACCTCTATAAATAGGAATCCAACATGAGATTCAATTGTAGCTGGATACACCACTTCTAAATATTGGCATGTATAGAATGTAAGTTTTGGAGAATGCAGAGATTAAGAAGAAAATACAAGAGCTTCTTGATAAAGGGGTCATCAGACCTAGTACATCTCCTTCTGGGTCTCCTATTGTTTTGGTTCCGAAGAAATATGGTACATGGCGCATGTGTGTGGATTTCAGAGCTTTGAACAAGATCATGGTAAAGAATCTCTATCCTCTTCCTCACAGTGATGATTTGGTATACCAGTTAAAGGATGTTGTATATTTTACTAAGTTATACTTGAGAAGTGGTTATCATCAGATAAGGATCATTTCAGCAAAATGTGTGTGTTGATACCTTGTAAGAAATAGGTTACAACTGAGAAAACTGCAAATATGTTCTTCCAAAATGTATGGGTTCATTTTGGGTTACCTACTTCAATTATTTATGATGGAGATTCTTGATTTATCAGGAAGTTTTGGTCAAGTTTATGGGGACTCATGAAAACAAATTTAAAGAGGAGAATGGCATTTCATCCACAAACCAATGACTAGATAGAAGTAGTGAATAGAACAACGATGCATCTTGTTCGAGGATATTGTGGTAATCATCCTAAACTTTGGTATGGGCATTTTCATTACATCCAATAGGCCTACAATCGTGCCAAGGATTCATCTACACAAGTATCTCCATTTGAAGCTTGTTTGGGTTGTTTTCCAAAGTCTCATTTGGATTTCATATTTGGTAAAGATATTATAATAAATGGACATAGTGATGTGGAAAAAGCCAAGAATTTTATTGAACAAATCCAATTAGTGCATCAAAGAATACAAGAACCAATGGAGAAAATCCAAGCCAAGTTCAAAACAAGACATGATAAACATCAGGTTGATCATGATTTCTAAGTGGGAGATCAAGTTTGGTTATACATCAACAAGGAAATATGACAAGGTGAAGGTAAAAAGTTAAAGTTAATTAGATATGGTCCTTTCAAAACCTTGGAGAATATTGGTAACAACGCTTTTTGATTATAATTGCCACCTTCCATGCAAATTTATTCTATTGTGAATGTGGGAAATTTGAGATTGTACAAGCCTCCTATGGTTGTTGATCAAGAAGAGAAAGTTTGTATTCCATATATAGAAGCTTTTTCTCCAAAATATTTAAATGAGTTCCAGGAAGAATCTATTCTTGATAGGAGGATAAGAACTTCACGTAAAGGCAATGTGGACTATCTTCGTGTGGGGCTCAAAGGTACCAATCCAAGCAAAGCAAGGTGAATAGAGATCGGGAAAGTGCGGGAGTTGTACCCTCACTTATTTGTTGAGTAAAAATGAACTTTTGGTGGTCTAAAATCTTCCAGTGGAGAGAAGTGATCTAGGGGATCAAAAATATGCTTAAAAAGGAAAGTGCTCAAAATATCTCAAAACTAGCACCAAATCGTGGATCTCATCGTTCTCAGTCCAATGACACTTGAATTGCCTCAATCCGATACCGTATCAAGAAGTTATCACGTTTTGAAATTTTTGGCAAACAACAAAAAGTCAAAGTGCAGGGTTGACTATACAGACTGTACGGTGATGTGGCAGACTGTACGCTAACATCAACAAGGTGACTGGGTTGTATGAATTGGTATGCAGGCCCATCCCATGAGGACAAGTGGTGACGTTTTATTGGCAGATTAAATTTGAATTTGGGGCAATCTCAGGCCACCACGTGGCCTAATGAGGCTGCCATGTGGCCCAATGAGAGGCCACCACTTGCCCTTGGGAATGGCACAATTTTTTTTTGGGTGACTAATAGGCTCCATGAGGTTTGACCCCATGACCTCCAACCAAACTGACCATTTTCGCTACATTATTTATTGTTTATACAATGTGGGAACAATTCATCTATTTTAATACCATTGAACGGTTGGTGGAAGGTCCAGGTCGGTGGGTGCGCTTGACCAACCTAGCCACATGTTTTATGGCACATCAATGGGACTGAAGGCAAAGGTAATGGAGGAGGGGTGTTAGTGGAAGTCTCGACCCTTGGTTTCTAATATGGCATATAATCGTGACAAAGAAGATATGGGTGGGGCATGTGGCACCCTGCCTACACCCAAGTCCCAAGACATATGTAACCACAAAACTAGGAATGGGGCCAAGGAGATTTTGCAGCCTATGACCTATGCTCTTGGTCCCATGTGGCCATATGACCAGGGACATGACATTCGGAAGGGGCTTCAGCCTTGTATTTGAAATATATATATATATATATATATATATATATATATATATATATATATATATATATATATAATAATTATATATATATATATACTGTGTGTGTGTGTGTGTAAACACACACACACACACACACACACACACACACACACACAAAAACACAACATATATATATATATATATAATATATTATATATATATACATATACACCACATATATATATGTGTGTGTGTGTATATATATACATATATAACATATATAATACATACATAATAAATATATATTAATAATAATATAATATATAATATATATATATATATATAATATATAATATATAATATATATATATATATAACAAAATCAATTTAACCACTACTAATAATGGTGGATCGAACCCGTGACCTATGGTATACCAACCAAAGAACCCAACCAACTAGGCTAAAATGAATTTGTGGCCAAATTTGAAAATCCGAGACCTTTTTGTTGAGCAGTTTGCAGGCAATTTGAAGAGGCCTATTTTTCTCAAATTTTAACCTTTTTGAGCTCAAGAAGAGCCTAAACAAGGGTTTTTTTTAGCATTTTGGACACAATGACAGTGATATTTTTTCATATTGAAGGTTTTTTGATGATATATTAATAATTTGAGCATATAATAAAAAATGCCACCATTGGAAGTTGGACCAGGAGACGTATCCCAGGAGGGGTGAACTCTATTATCAATTTTTTGCATTTTATGTTGCATGTTTGTCTATTTTTAATTGTTAAAATTCTACAAAATTTACTTAAGTTTGTATGATTTTTCAATCACAGTCCATTTCCTAAAAGACATAAACTAGCTTGCAAATTATTTCATGAAACCTTCATTTTTTTTAATTTTGGATCATTATCACGGGAGATGAAATGGAAAAACATGCAAAGTCAGAACATATATTCCTTTTTTATAAGAGGATTCTCCTAGAATAGAAATAAAAATAATCCCTCGAGTGGGAGATCTAAATCTAGAGGAAGATCTAAATCTCTAGGAAAATTCATTAAGATAAGTTGGAGATGTGGAAAAGAAGGGAATTGCGTGAAAGATTGTAGATCTAAAACTATAGAGAAAGGGAAAGGATATAAATATGCTCCTTTTGTAGAAGAAAAAACCTCCTTAGATGAAGGAGGGGTTGTGTACTTAACTTCTTCAAGTACATGTAGTTCATGAGGCATGGCTAGTAAACCTCAAGTATATCCTTTCATATGACTCCTCACAGGGAGTGGTTTTTCAAGTGCTAAATATATGATGACGATGGTTTTTTCGAGGAGATGACTTGACAACCAAAATCATAGGATGAGGAAAAGTTAAATTAAAGCTCATATGTTCAAGGATTAGAACACTCCTAGGTGTTTTCACATCCCATTATTGGCTAGAAATTCGATTTCTATAATTAAGATGAGTAATGCAAGTGAAATAAATGTTTTAAAAGGATACTTGTAGGATGATTCGAGAAGTAATGGTATTGTTGAGAGGAGTTTGGATTGGATATTTGTACGATCTTTTTGAAAACATTGTTAGCGATGGGTGTAATAGTTCCATTGTTCCTAAGATTCAAGCAGAAGAAGGAAAAATGCCTACTGGCTTTAGATACAAGAGTATGTTATGTCATCAAAGGCTAGGACATATCAAAGAGAAGAGCCTTTAAGTACTACATGGTAATGGTATGGTAGAAGTTATGTCTAATTTCTCTCTGGATTTTGATTCCTATAAACATTGTTAAACAAACATGGACAGCAAGAGAGATATGAAAGATAAAACATGCAAGTTCAATTTTTATTAATAGGAGATATACATTTATAGTACATTGTTGTGACCGTTGGGATTCACATCCCAAGGTCTCTTGGACTACTTAGTCTATTCGGCTTCCACACTAACCCATTGAGGATTAGGTGTCCAACATTCCCCCCTTAATCCGAAGGGTTATGTATGAGTTCAAGAAGAGAGCTGTAATACAAAATGTGCAAATATGCATGGCAGTACTAGGCTCAATGTGATCTATGAAATGTTGGTATAAAGGGTGGTGGTTTAAGGATTACCACCAACACTGGAACACTTAGTGCAGTTCCCTGAACTCTTCCAAAACTAGCAAGAAGATGGATTCTTCTGCTAGAGGAAGTGCTCCTATTGTTTTGAAGAGGGAAACCTTCAACCAATAAAGGGAGGTCTCACCCCGCATAAAAAGGGAGAACTTCAACCTGAAAAGGGAAGTCTCAACCTATGATGGTTTAAGGATGACCAATAACTCTGGAATGCTTAATGCAATTCCTAGAACTCTTCCAAAACTGGCAAGAAGCTGGAGTCTTCTGCTAGAGGAAGTGTTCTCAATTTTTGTTCCTGGAATTCTTCCAAAACTGGAAAGAAGCTGAAGTCTTCTGCTAGAGGAAATGTCCCAGATTTCCAACTGAAGGCATGTTCACGGGCATCTTTGTCTCCGGCTACAACTCTGAAACTAGTGTGGTAGGTTGTGGCTCAGGCTCGCTTGATGTGGCTTTGAAACTTGTAGATGACCATCATTTCCTCCCCCTCTCAGATACAAGGTGAGAAGATGGAGAAAACTCAACTACAAGACTTTTCAATACTCTGGAACAAGTTCTGACATGTGTTTGGAATATCTTCTTGGCTATTGATGCCCATTTCTAAGAAGTGATCCATCCAAGATGAATCTTTGCTCTTGCAGGACGTTTGTTTTTGAAGCATCTGTTTGAAGAATGACTGGTTTTATGATAGTGCTTACATGGATGAAGATTAAAACAGTGATCTTTCAAATGGCTAACTCGATCACAGTGTTGGCATTTCACAATTTGTTGTTGTTGTTGTTGCTGTGGAAGAGGGGTGGAATCTGGAACAGCTGAAGCTGAACGATCATGAAGAGCAGGTGAACTATCATGAATGAATACAGCACTCTGAAACTAAATGGGTTTTGAGTAGTCTGGGATATGAAAGGACAAGTCCTTCTCATAACCAAGACTGGTTTTGTGCTTGTTGTGGACAAGTTGTTCCCAAGGTCTGATGATGGGCTTGGGAAGTGCAGACTGAGTTTCTGGATCTGCATGTAACCTTGCTACTTTATGGGAGTTTGTTTCAATCTTCTGAATAAAAACAGGTTCAGAATGATGACTCCTCTATTTTAATTCTTCTTGCTGTAGCTTTGTCTTAAGCTGCAAAAACTCAATATTCTCATGTGCATTTTGGAGACAAATTTTGATATTGGAAAGAGAGGTTTTTTTTATCTTAACCATCTCATCAACAGTGGAAAGTATTAAATTATTCAGTAGTTTCAATACATCATCTATTCTATCCATTTCAGACCAATATAATCAGAGAAGTGATGTTATCTTCAGCTACAAATTGGTCTATAAAATGATAAATAATTGCAACTTTTAGATGAGTAGCAGGATACCAGACAACACAGTATCAATTTCAATGTAGCAAATGACTCACTGCTTTAATGTACTTGAATACAATTTAGATGCAGATCACCTATGGATATAATGAGTATTTCAACCTCCAATTTGACTCCTTGATTAATTTGGCATAGGCAATATATTTGGAACACAAACTCGCCCTTGACACCTTGATATTTCAGAGCACAATTAAATTTGGTGTAATTTCTCCACAGAGATCTCAAATTTTGAAGACTGGGGAATAAACCTATGGTTTAAAGCAAAACTAGACTGACATTCTCAAAGCAATTTCAAAAGTCTACCAATGAATCAATGGAATCAGATGGCAGTCTAAAGCATTGACATATCCTTCAAAACCTACCAACCATCAAAAAAATCAAATCTTGTTGGCTAGAACACGCTAACGTTTCTCCACAAAACTTGATGGAAACCAACCAACCTTCGTTGGTCCTCCCTCCTCAGCCCCGGTTTGGTATTATTTGCTTTTGAAAGCATCTATTACATGTTCCAGACATAGAAGGAAATTTAATTGCAAGGATCCAGGTCGAGATTCAAATATATCCACACGGAGACATCAAAAAAATTATAATTCTTGTCGGCCTGTTATCCATATCTAGCAGGAAAATCCATTGTAATGGAGTCATTGAGAAAGCAAGCCACCAAGTTGAGAGAGCAGGTCGCCAAGCAGCAGCATGTGGTCTTCAAGTAGTTTGGTGGCAGTGGATATGGAGGTTCTGATATAGTAATTACAAATGAGGCAGAGTTTCAACGGCATCAGAAACTTGAGAGGCTTTATATGTCTACCAGGGCAGGCAAGCATTTTCAAAGGGATATTGTGCGAGGTGTGGAAGGGCTCATAGTTGTGGGTTCCAAACAACTTGAAATTGGAACTAAATTGTCAAAGGATTGTCGGAAGTATGGACTTGAAAACCCTTGTACAAGTGGTGAGACTCTAGCAAAAGCTGCGTCATATTATGGATCAGCCCGTGCTCGTATGGAAAAGGAATGGGAAACCTTACACAGATCACTTGGCACACAGATTGCAGAACCATTAAGGGCAATGGTTATGGGAGCTCCCTTGGAGGATGCTCGACATCTTGCTCAATGTTATGAACGAATGCGACAAGAAGCAGAGGCACAGACGGCTGAAGTTTCAAGGCGCCAATTGAAAGCCAAAGAAACTACAAGTAATCCAGATAATGCAATGAAGTTGCAAGCAGCTGAAACAAAGTTTTAAGAATTGAAGGCAAATATGGTAGTTTTGGGAAAGGAAGCCGTAGTTGCAATGGCAGCTGTGGAAGCACAACAACAAAGGTTGACTCTTCAACGACTTATTGCCATGGTTGAAGCAAAACGCACATACCATCAAAGAGTAATGAAAGTTCTCGATGACGTTCATGGAGAGATGATTTCCGACTGGCAATGTATGGACAGATGGGTATAATGAAAAGAGCAGTGTTTAACAATGATGCTACTAACGGACGGGCGGGGGAAATGCATTATGGACAGAAACATTTATGCACAGTTCCTGATATTTTGCGCCCTCTTCAGTTGAATATGCTCAGTGTCCATAGATAGAATATGTCAGGGCAATGCAGGTGTGGCAGAGACGCAGGTATGGCAGAATGCAAGTATGGAGTTACAAAGACATAAAGACTAAACAGGGAGCTAGCTCTGATACCATGTTAAACACATATGGACAACAAGAGAAATATGAAAGATAAAACATGCAAGTTCAATTTTTATTAACAGGAGATATACATTTATAGTACATTGTTGTGACCGTTGGGATTCACATCCCAAGGTCTCTTGGACTACTTAGTCTATTCGGCTTCCACACTAACCCATTGAGGATTAGGTGTCCAACAAACATTTTTAATATTGGAAGTAAAATTAGGTAATATTACAATTGTTGCACAATGATGTGTTTGGACATGTGTCAATTCCATCATTAGGAAAATATATGTACTATGTGTCATTTATACACGACTTTTGAAGGAGTACATGGATTTATTTCATCAAGAAGAAATTTGAAGTCTTTTATAAATTAAAAGATTTTAAGGCTCTTATGGAAACTCAAATAGAGAAAAAAATCAATGTGTTGAGGACAAATAATGGTGGAGAATTCTATGGGGATGAATTCGAAGAATATTTACAAAGTGCATTATAGAAAAGGAAAAAATATAATCCATGCACACCATAGAAAAATGGAGTAGCAAGAAGGATTAACAAGGCTTTGATGTAGAAAGAAAGGAGCATCTTAGTGGTGCCAGGTTAGGACATGAATTCTAGGAAAAGGAAGTGAACATTGTGTGTTATTTGGTAAATAGATCACCCTCATTAACATTGGATGACAAGACTCACATGAGGTATGGACTAGTAATGAAAATTCTTTTAAACATATTAGGGTATTTTTTTGCGATACTTATGTACACGTTCCAAGGGAGAATCAGAGAAGTTGGATAAGAAAGTTGAAAAGTGTATATTTATTGCATATAAAGATGGTCTAAAAGGTTATTATATTTAGAACTAAGAAACTAGGAAGGTTTTTTATAATAGAGATGCAGTGTTTAGAAAAATAAAAGATGTTTTCAAATAAGAAGTCCTACTAGGGAAGAAAGTACTTAGAGAATATATAGTTTGAATTGAAGGATGAATCAAATTCTAGAAAAGAATAGGAATGAAAATAAGAACCAAAGACTCTAACTTTGAAGAGATCAATTTGTGAAAGAAGGCGACCAAAAAGGTATACTCCACTTGATTTCCATTCAAATTTTGCTTTGTTTATTAGTGATGATTATCCTAGAACTATTTAGGAGGTAGTGGATTAATAGGATGGAAAAACTTGGAAAAAGGCCATTGTTGAAGAAATGGAATCCTTAAACAAGAATAAGCTCAGGATCTAGTGGAGTTCCCAACTAGAAGAAATACCATTAGTGGAAAATGAGTATTTAAGAAGAAACTAAATGTAGAAAAGGTAGTGTGGATAAATACAAAGCTCAGTTAGTAGGAAAAGTTTATTCCTAGGTAGAGGGAATCACACTTGGTGATGTTTTATCTATTATGACTAAGTTATCTTATATTAGGTTTCTCTTATCTGTTATCGATGATTTTTATTTTGAGGTAGAATAGATGGTGTTGAGAAATATAGGGCATTAGCATTAGGTGATTCTCTTTGATTAGTGACTGTTTGTGAATGCATTTTTCTTCTTTAGATTAGGATCTTCTTCTTGTTAGATTATTAGTGTTCTTCTTCATTAAAAAATAAAAAATGCATGAACATAAATATACAATAGACAAAACATGTAGGTTATGAGCCAAGGCCAAAACCTCTCATTCTTTGAGAGGAAAACCCACAAAAATTATTCTTATAGAGATTCCAATTGATGAATACCAAGACCAAAACCAAGACCAAGACCCTTGACCTATTATCCACTCCAAGACTAAGACACTAGTTCTTTGTTCTTCATCTTGACTCCTCTTCCTCTTCGACCTTCTTCATGCTGAGATCATCTCTTCAACAAACACACAATGGTGTCCAAGATAGCACTAAGTTGTGGCCTTTTCAAAGGACACATATGTAGTATATATATACTTATATCAAGTGGTCTTCTTTTGATGTAGCTCTGAAACCCTTAACTCATGATATCTGAACTGTTATACCTAGACAATGCTTCGTTGGCCTTTCATTATTCCTTGTTGTCCCTTTGTTGCCCCATTCGATTGACTTCACTATAATAGAGGTATGAACATCTCTCTATTCAGCCCATCCGAAATTCTGATTGTGAATTCCCATCAAATTCAAAGATCTGAACTTGACTTGTAGCCTCATCCGAACTTCATTCTTCTATTACACAACATAAATCACAAAGAGACCACCAAACTTCTAATTGTAGTTGTCATCCAAAAATATCAGAGACAGACCCAAATTTATGTGAGTAAATTCGAAGAGACTAGATTTGTATATATAGGAGTTTGCCTCCATAAATACGTTGACATGATCTATCGAATGGATGTCCCTTTATCTGTGAGCTGACATGAGTTTAATTTATTCATTTAGAGGCTGTCTTGAAGATGATGGATAGTGCTTGTCATTGGATGGTTATCTAGACATTTTGTAGACTCATATACACTGATATATCCCCAAGAAGGGTTCTTCATACATGACATAGACTCTTTGACTTTTAATGACAAATCTTAAGATTCTCAATGGGAGCCAACTAAAATAAAATCACTTTCTCATGAAACCCGTGAAGTAAGGATTACAACAATAATTTTGTTTTTCTTCATTACGTCATTCACAAAAGTCACAATTACATGTCATTATGAATATCGAACCTAGTTACACTTTTCAACACTACCTCTTAACTAGGGAGGTATTCATAATGGTACTTGGTCATTCTCAATCTGAAGAATTCTCATACGAAGAATTGGATTGGTAACTCAGTTGTATAGAATCATATCAACCAAAATTATCACACAGCAAGGCCTTAACTAACAGCGCCATATCTCCACAATATCTAAGCTCAATTTTGGTGAGACCAATGATTTATAGAAACTCTCATCATTGTCTCTCTCGGAACATCCCATACTTGGGTACTCATGGTTTGTTCCATGAGGACTATTCTTATCTTAGACTCCCCATCCCTCAAAGAATATTGGTCCTCCATGACTACTCTTCTATTGGATGCCCTATCTCATCCTCAAAGAGTATCAGATGCCAAATAATTACCCAATCCTTGATTTTGTCTTCCCAAGTGAAGAGCAAAATGATGTGTCTATCTCTTCCTCTCAGATAGGGAGGACATATTCCAATAAAGGAATGTACTCATTCCTACAAAAAGGAATGTACCTAAGCTCCCTCTTGTCTTAGTAATTTTCAAGTTTCTTCCAAGTAAGAAACTTCTTTTTAGGCTCCTCTTAACTAGGTACCTACAACAACTCCTCATGTGGAGATCATGGAACAACTAGTTGCTTGAAGATCTCCTTCCTTTGATGTCATGAATTTTTTCTTCATCATGGAGTCTTGATCTTTTGGTACTTATTCATAGGGCATAGACCATCTATCACTTTCATTCATGAGTCAGTCATGTCCTCATTCCTTTCATCAGAAAGTGATTCATCAATTTTTCCATCTAGCTTTGCTTCATGTCATGATACTTTCTTCATGCCATATTTTTCAAGAAGGATATTATATCCTTCTATATGGTCCTCTTGGAAGTCATCCACGGTTATTCCCTTTGGAAATCCTCCATAATCCCATCCAGATATTTTTTCAAAAATAATAAATGAACACTTAAATCAAAATTACCTTTGTGATTGTCTTTTTGTTGAGAAATGGCAACAAGAAATTCTAGTTTATTTTGTCCTTCAATTAAACTGTGAATTAAATTTGAATTATATTCTCACAACAACATAAAATAGTTAAATTAAGTTTATTAAACTTACTTAACTTAAGAAATTCAAGTTGGAAGTCTTTTGGAAGTCATGTATATGTTCTCCCTACTTTGTAGGAATCCAGTATGAGTTAATTGTGAGTTGTAATATAGAAGACTCAGTTTCATGAGTTATTTCAATTAAATTAGTTCTCAAACTAATTGAGAGAACTAATAGTGAGTTAATAGTCAATGGTGACACTAATGAACTCCACTAGTGCTACTCTAGTTAACTGAATATTTACTCATCAGAAACTCATGCATGTCGATTATGAGAAAGACCCAGTTGAGACTAGAGTGGAGGGACAATGTACTATTTGTTTTAGATTTTTATGAGCTGCACTGATAGTGCATGCATTAAGGAACCGATCCTTAAGGGATTGCGATATTTTTAGAGGCTTTATTTCCCTTTAAATACAAGTTATTCTTCATAGGAATTACACATTGGAATAGATACTTGGAGAGCTTATGAAGAGGCTAAGCTTTGGCCTTGAGCTTTCTTATGAGTTGGAGATTGAATTTAATGATAGCTAGGATTTTTCTAGAGGGAACAAGCATTATAATTTCATCTTGATTTTTTGGATTAATACAAAACAAATAGTGGGGTTTTGAGCTGTGGATTTCCCTAGATATTTATTGTGTTATGTGCCTTTGATTCTCTTCCTCTATCAATTATTGTTTGCTTGATGTTTATGGGCTTCCAATGTAAAGAGTAGAAGTATATTATTGTTTCTTACTTTAGCAAATTTCATTAGCTTGTGAATCTACAAGATTTTCTACATGGTATCAAAGCAAGGTTGTTTTTTGGGCCGAGATTTTGCAGAGACGATATGAGAATTTCTATTCAAAATTTTTAGAAACAAATTGTAGATATGGATTCCTTGGGACCCAAATTAAAAAAAAAAAGGCCGAATCGGAGTTCGGATGAGGGAGATATCGTTGATTTAAAATCCGATCTCTAGAGACTATTTCGAAGTTTTGAGTTCTGGGTTACAGGTGAAAGACAAATTTGTATACATACTTCAGGATCAACAGATGGCATTCCATGGTTTGAGGCTTGAGTATGCCTTGGAATGAAACTCGAATTTTATAGCCCGGAGAGACAAGATGGAGGTTGTGCTAGAAGTTAATGGCTTTAAGGAATTCATTGACCAAGAAGTCCCCAAGCTAGCAGCTATGGATGCACAGAACTTGGCCAAATGGAAGAAGTGTGTGGCAAAGGAAAGGAGAGTAATCCTTGAGGGAGTTTGAGATCATATTGTCTCAAGTCATGGAAATGAAACCATGCATGCTATGTGGAAAACATTGACAAACTTTTATCAGAATAGTATTGATCAAAGGAAGTTGGCACTGAAGGATAAACTTCATAAAATCAAGATTGAGAAAGGTGAGACGATTCTGAAATACTTAACCAAGTTCACTCAATGTTGGGATGAACTTGGAAGTGTTGGAATCAAGTTTGTCAAGGAGGATATGGTGAGCCTTTCTCTTCTTTGACTCCCAAAGAGTTGGCATAGTTATCAGGACTCTATCAATTGTCGGGAGAAGCTTCCAAATTGGGGACAACTATGGTCGGATTTGATGCAGGATGAGATTAGGAGGAACACCAGGGATGGATCTTCATCAAAGACTAATGATGAAGAGAACTGCACCTTAGAAATTAAGGCAAGGGAGGGGAAAGGTAAAATTTCCCATTCCAAATTAGATTCTTATCATGGAGGTAAGAAGAAGGACATGAGGAAAGTTAAATGCTTTCATTGTCGCAAGATGGGACACTTTGCTACAAATTGTCCATTGAAGAAGTCCAAGGAGAAGTCCTCAAGAGGAGCAGCGGGTGAGGCTTTGGCCTCCCAATTAGAATTGGACTTTTCCCTCATTGCATGCATGGTGTCTTCAATGATGGGAAGTGTCTGGTACATTGATAGTGGAGCTTCTTTCCACATGACTGGTGACAAAGAGTTATTCAATGAACTAGAGGAGAAAGATCTCAAGGAGATTAGTGATAATGATAAGTATAGTGTTACTTTTGTGGGCACTATTACATTTTAGAGGGACTGACCTATAGTGTTACTCACCTTGAAGAATGTTATGCATGTACCTGGACTAACGAAGAACTTGGTATCCATTGCCATGCTTGAGGATAGAGGGTATGATGTGATCTTTTTGAAAGGAAAGACGTTCCTTTGGCACATAGCCTCAGGTCAAGTAAAGAAGATAGGGATTCAAGTTCAGAATCTCTATAAGATAGAGGTAGAGGATTGTGCTACTTTGAGTTCACAAGCAGAAAAATTGTTGAGACGAGACGTCGGTGAGTTGTAGCACAGGTGATTGGGCCACTTACATCATGGGGCTTTGAAGATATTGCAACAAATCTCTACCAATCTTCTCAAGGGTATGCTTGAGCAAGTTGATATATGCAAGGGTTGTACTTTGGGAAAATACACCAAGTATTCCTTTGGAGACAAAGACAGTCAAGCAAAGTCTATTATGGATAGACTCCATTCAAATGTGTGTGGACCATTCTCAACAACATCCACGACCAAACATAGGTGTTATGTTATATTTGTTAATGACTATTCTCGTAAATGCTACGTATTTTTTATGCAAAAAAATAATCAAACTTTCACAAAGTTTTGTGAGTTCAAAGCATTTGTAGAGAAAGAGTCTTGCAAGAAGGTTAAATATCTATGAAGTGATAATGATGGTGATTATGTCTCCAATGAGTTTAATAACTTCTATGCATTTCGAATCTTTGATCGAAGAATCCACAGTAAGAGAATTTTTATACCAGCGTTTCGAATCCCAAATGGGATCCATCATCAGCTAAAGGGATTAAACGAGAGTTAACGGCACCCCATAACCATCAAAAGAATGGGTTTTCCAAGAGGAAGAACATGAGCATTATAGGGGAAACAAGGGAGATGTTGCATGGTCAGGGCCTACCACTACACTTGTGGGTTGAGGCATGCGACACATCGGTTTACGTCCAGAACCATAGCCCACATCAAATACTTGAGATGAAGACACCAAAGGAGGCTTATTCTGATAAGAGGCCAGATGTTGGTCACTTCAAGATTTTTGGGTCATTGGTTTATTGCCATGTGACCAAAGATGCACGGAAGAAGATTGAGCCAACAACAGAGTTGGGGATCTTTGTGGGGTACACTGATACACCCCACAATTATCGAGTGTACATGTCAACCAATTGAATGACATTGGTTCACAGGAATATCAGGTTCAATGAGGAGAAGGCCATGCAAGTACCCCTTGAGAGGTAGTTTGAGCAACATGCAAATGAGGATATTTCAACTCCTAAGGTTGAGGGGCCTCAGATTGATGTGAAGCAGCCACATGCATAGGTTCAAAGAGAGGAGACATCCACTCAGGCATAGTCTTCCAGAGAGGGAAGAAAGTACACTAGAGAGGATGACAGATTGTTTGATGATGCACGGGAGAATGTGGGAGCACCCTCTTCTCAGTGCAAATAGCGGATGTCACCAGAGAGGTACATTGGATACATGGCACTTATCGGTGCATGTGTTGTGAAAGAGCCATCTTCCTTTTAGGAAGAAATGAAACACCCGGTTTGGGTTGATGTGATGGTGGAGGAGTATGACTTCATAGTTTGAAACAATGTTTGGTATGTGGTCCTGAGACTAGATGACAAGTTAGTTGTGAGCTCCCATTGGCTTTATAAGGTAAATCAAGCTGCAAACGGTAGTGTGGAGAAGCATAAGGCCAAATTTGTGGCCCGTGGCTTTTCATAGGTAGAGGGGATTGACTATGATGAGACCTTTGCTCCTGTTGCAAGGTACTCATCAATCAGATCTGTTTTGGCACTATCAGCACATATGGGTTGGAAGATCCATCAGATGGATGTGAAGATTGCCTTCCTCAATGGCATGATTGAGGAAGAGGTGTACATAGAGTAGCCCGAATGTTTTCAAACCTTGGACCGTGGGTCACGTGTGTACTGACTCAAGAGAGCGTTGTATGGGCTGAAGCAAGCACCCCGTGCTTGGTACACCATGATATATATCTACTTCAATGGGTTGGGCTTTACGAAGAATGAAGCGGATGTGAACTTGTATCACATAGTGGTGGAAGGTAAGTTGTTGATCATTGTAATTTATGTAGATGATATTATACTAACAGGTGATAAGAATCTCATCAAATCTTGTAAGGAGGACCTTGCAAGAGAGTTTGAGATGAAGTACATGGGGCTCATGCATTACTTTCTTGGCATGGACGTATGTCAGGGAGATGGGGAGTTGTTTGTATCTTAGGGCAAGTATGCCAACTAGATACTCAGGAGATTCTGCGAGGAGAGAAGTAAACCCATGGAGACTCCTCTAGATGGTAACTGGAGGAAGGAGGATGCTACTTCAGGGGAACTAGTGGAAGCTACTATTTATAGGAAGCTTTCGGGTTCACTCATGTACTTGGTGAACACATGACCAGATATGTGCTATTCAGTAAACCAGCTTAGTCAAGCGATGGCTAGGCCTACCAAGCTATATTGGAAGGTGTAAAAGCATGTATTGAGACACCTCATAGGCACTACTTAGTTTGGATTATGGTACAAAAAAACAGAGGGAGTGAATCTTCAAGGCTTCACCGATGCAGATTGGGTAGGGAGTCCATCCGATGGGAAGAGCGCATCAAGAGGGGTATTTAGTATTGGGTCAACGACAGTTTCTTGGTACAATAGGAAATAGATATCGGTTGCACTCAGTTTGGCAGAGGCAGAGTACATGGCTACAAGTTAGGTAGCATGTGAGGCTATTTGGATGAGGAAGATCATGGTTGGTTTGTTTGGTTAGCAGATGGATCCGACGATGATTTATTGTGATAATCAAAGTTGTATCAAACTCTGTGAAAATCAGCCTTTCATTATCGGTCCAAGCATATTGATATCTAGTATCATCATCTTATAGATTGTGTATTGAGGCGGATCATGTTGTTAGATTACATTCCCATCAAGAACCAAGATGTAAATTCTAGTTTCACAGAGACAGGATCGAGGTAGTTGATAATCCCTTTCTTGTTGAGAGGGAGTGTTGAGAAATGGCAACAAGAAATTCTAGTTTAATTTGTCCTTGAATTAAACTGTGAATTAAATTTGAATTCTATTCCCATAGCAACTTAAAATAGTTAAATTAAGTTTAATAAACTTACTTAACATAGGAAATCTAAGTTGGAAGTCTTTTGGAAGTCATCTATATGTTCTCCCTACTTTGTAGCAGTATAGTGTGAGTTAATCGTGAGTTTTAAAATAGAAGACTTAGTTTCATGAGTCAGTTTAGTTAAATTAGTTCTCAAACTGATTGAGAGAACTAATAGTGAGTCAACAGCCAGTGGTGACACTAATGAACTCCACTAGTGCTACTCTAGTCAATTGAATATTTACTCATCAAAAACTCATGTCGATTATGAGAAAGACCCAGTTGAGACTAGAGTGCAGGGACAACGTACTATTTTTTTAATATTTTTCTGAGTTGCACTGATAGTGCATACAGAACTGATCCTTAAGAGATTGTGCTATTTTTAGAGGCTTTATTTCCCTTTAAATACAATTTATCCTTCATAGGAATTACACATTGGAATAGAGACTTGGAGAGCTAGTGAAGGGGATAATTTTTGGCCTTGAGCTTTCTTATGAGTTGGAGATTGAATTTGCTGAGTGTTGGGATTGTTCTAGAGAGAACAAGCATTGTAATTTCCTCTTGATTTTCTGGATTAATACAAAAAATATAGTGGGGTTTTGAGTTGTGGCTTTCCTTGGATATTTATTGTGTTATGTGCCTTTTATTCTCTTCCTCTATTGATTATTTTTTGCTCGATGTTTTTGGGTTTCCGTTGTAAAAAGTAGAAGTAGATTCTTGTCTCTTTCTTTAGAAAATTGCATTAACTTGTGAATCTACAGGATTTTCTACACTTTCATCATGACATCTTCCTGTAGGTATCATCATCCTACATACATGTTGACACATCTCCCAAATATATATATTGTCAATGGTCTCCATGTTTTTCAGAGTTCCATTAGAGTCTTCATATCTTCCGGGATATTTCCTAAATCTTCTTGGTCTTTTGGATGTTCATGATCACTTCCTTCCTTTCTTCACACATTCCATTCCTAGAAGCTTCCAATCAGAGTTCCTTAATTGTAGTCAACCACCTCATACTTCATATGAGGACATATTATCTAGTGTGACTTATGTCTTCCTGCATCCTTTCAGAGGAGGAGATCATTTTCCCTTGATCATGTTTCTCAAGATATAAGTAGTGATCCATGTTACCTGCAACCATATGACATGACATTATAATATTAAATACAAGAATACATGCCTCATTTACCTTTAGGTCATCTAGGATTCTTTCAAAAGATTCATTGATTGAAAAGATCTTCAACCCCTTGATCTGCTTCATCTCTCATGTCATCATACCATCATACCATGAACTCCATAAGTTGGAGTTCCTAATGAAACACTTGCTTCCTCTCTAGATCGGTGAACCCTTCGATGAGGATTCCATCAGAGAATCGTAAGGATCTTTCATATCCCTATCCAACAGATGTTCCCTTTTTGACTTGATGTATAATGAGCCTTTTCTTGGATGATTTCTTCCTTTCCTTAAGATTGCAATGAGGTTCCCAAGAGCCATATCCTTCACATCTGATTGTCATGGATTTTGTTATAGACATCCTTCATGTTTCTTATGGTGATTTCATGAGATCTTGTTTCTAATGCTTCCATGATGCCATGATGTATCTTATTATTTATTACAGCCATATCCTATAACATATTATTTAGAATCTAGGTCGATACCTTTTGTGAGGGAGACTATCTCGTTCATAGTAGAGATCTCATACTTCCTCTTGTCTTAGACTTCTTCTCTTTAGCTTCCTCCACTTCTTCAGTGATATGGGCTTCTTCTCTTCTTTTCATATTGTCCCTTTAAGGAAATCTTTCCTGTAATGTCCATAATTTTACATCCATAGCATTGAATCTCAGCTACGCTCTTCTTTCTTTCCTGAGGACCAAAATTTTCCAAACTTCCCTTTCCTTCCTACAAATGTTTGAGTCCTTTAACCTTCAAATCTTTTTCCCTCAACTTGTCTTCTTCTATCTTGCATAGAAACCAAAATTTGTCGAATGAGGTAAAATTATTATCCCCGTGGACATTTTTTACCTTATTCATTAGTTAGTGCATTTAGAGCAATACTGATTATCTTCTTATCATCTCTCCCAGATCTTGCAGTTGAGATCTTATGAAGATATCCATTCATTCTTTGATACCTTCAATTTTGTGTAGATTAGATCTAATTCATGTGACATTTTTTATCACATATTCAGATAATATGCTTACGAGCTTATCATATACATCTCTTTGATGTCTCCAATATTTCTATATGAGGTGACCTTTCATAAGAATTCCTTTCCATGAATTCAGAGGAGACCTTTTTCATTGGTGTGTTCAATGAATTCACTTTCTTCAAGGACTATGTCTATCCTCCTTTTTCATGCAAGGAATTTCGATGACCCAACCAACTTATAAATCTCCTTGCAAATATGAAGTCATTTTACCAAATTTAATTAAAGAATCAAAGATACTTACTTGAAAAGTGAAGATGAAATCTTCTACATGATAACTTTGAGGATGCTTGAAGAAGATGTATTAGTGCTCCCTCTTGGATGATCTTCTTCCAAATGAAAAAATCCTTTCTTAAATAAAGAATATTGCTCCTTTTATGATGACAACACCTTTTGATCTAGCTCCTTTTTATGAGGATGATTTGCTGCTTCCTCAGATGATCTTCTTCAAGGAAAAGGAGAGGATCCTTGCTTGCTTTATAACCTTGAAGATGATGACAATGCCTTCTAGCCTTCAAGATACTTCGACTTCTTTGGTAGTGAATAAGTGCAAATCAGAATTTGTTCTAGGGTTTCAAATTTCTTCAAGATGATGTGATCTTCATCTTTAAATTTCTTTGAGCTAATTTTCTTTGTAGACAAATTAATGAGGGTCTTTGTGGTATTTTTATGATGACTAGAGGATCCAAAACTTTTTTGTTGTAGTCTGCTTCTTCGATCTATGGTTTTATTCTTCAATGTAGTTCTTGATCTTTTGCTTTGATAGCCTTCGACTTGCTTAGATGTATTTCTTGAAACTCTATCCTTGAGTGTCTCCTTGATTAGATGCCCTTCAAGTGTCTCTTTGATTAGATGCCCTTCTTTTGACTTTAGCACCTTAGCTTCGATACCATGTTGAGAAATCTAAGGCATTAGCATTAGGTGATTTCTCTTTGATTAGTGATTGTTTTTGAATGCATTTTTCTTCTTTAGATTAGGATCTTCTTCTTGTTAGATTATTAGTGTTATTCTTCATCAAACAGTAACCAATGCATGAACCTAAATATACAAGAGACGTAACATGTAGGCTATGAGCTAGGGCCAAAACTTCTCACTCTTGGAGAGGAAAACCCAAAACCCACACAAATTCTTCTTCTAGAGATTTCAATTCATGAATACCAAGACCAAGACCAAGACCATTGACCTATTAGCCACTCCAAGACCAAGACACTAGTTCTATGTTCTTCATCTTGACTCCTCTTCCTCTTTGACCTTCTTCATGCTGAGATCATCTCTTTAATGAACACACAATCTCCAAGATAGCACCAAGTTGTGGCATTTTCAAAGGACAAAGATGTATTATATATATACTTCTATCAAGTGGTGTTCTTTTGTTGTAGCATGAAAACCCTTAACTCATGATATCTGAACTGTTATACCTCAACAATGCTTCATTGGCCTTTTATTATTCCTTGATGTCCCTTCATTGTCCCATCTAAATTGACTTCACTGTAATAGAGATACAAACCTCTCTTTATTCATCCCATACAAAATTATAATTGTGATTGCCCACAGAAATTAGAGATTTGAACTTAACTTGTAACCTCATTCGAACTTCATTCTTCTATTACCCAACTGAAATCACAGATAGACCACTAAACTTCTAACTGTAGTTGTCATCCAAAAATGTCAGAGACAGATCTGAATTTTGTGTGTAAATGCAAAGATCCTAGTTGTGTATATATAGTAGTTTGTCTCCATAAATAAGCCAACATGATCTATCGAAGGGATGTGTCCCTTTAACTGTGAGCCGACATGAGTTTAGTTTATTTGTTTGGAGGTCGTCTTGAAGAGGACGACTAGTGCTTGTCATTGGAGGGTTATCTAAACATTTTTAGACTCATATACATTGAAATATTCCAAAGAAGGGTTCTTCATACATGACATAGACTCTTTGACTTTTAATGGCCAACCCTAAGGCTCTCAATGGGAGCCAACTAAAATAAAATCACTTGCTCATGAAACCCATAAAGCAAGGCTTATAATAATAATTTTATCTTTCTTCATTACATCATTTACAAAAGTCACAATTACATGTCATTATGAAGGCCAAACCTAGTTCTACTTTTCAACATAAGGATGTGAAGAAAACATTCCTACATAGGTATATGGAAGAAGAAATCTACATTAAGCACCCAAAAAGGTTTTTTGTGAAAGGAAAGAAAGAGTCAGTATGTAAGATGAAAAATTTCCTTTACGGGTTAATGGAATCACCAAGGATGTGGTATCAAAATTTGATACTTATATATTGAGACTTGGCTTCAGAAGGAGCAAAGGCAATCACTGTGTGTATTTCAGATTAGTAGGTGATCATGTTATTTATTTGGTCATGCATGCAAATGAAATGTTGCTAATTGAAAATTATAGGGAACTCATACAGGAAGTGAAGAATTAATTTTCCTCTAAATTTGACACAAAGGATATTGGTACAAAAAATAATTTTGAGCAAGAAATTAAAAGATATAAGGAAATGTAGAAACTCTAGTTAAATAAGAGGAAGTATGTCGAGACAATATTACAGAGATTTAATGTTTAAGAATGTAACTTGGTGAAGTGCCTATTCTTGTAGGTGTAAAGTTATCTACAGATCAGTGTCACAAGACACATAAAGATTTGGAAGTTTCATGTATGTAATGGTTTGTATTAAAACAAACATTGCACATGTAGTGGGAGTGTTGAGCAAGTATATGTCAAAAGCAATGAAGGAGTGTTAGAAAATAGTAAAGATGGTTTTTAGGTATTTGTGTGGCACTAATGGTTATGGATTGTGCTACCAAGTAATATGTAGTATACCTAGGGGGGATATTATGGGGTACAGAGGGAGGTACCCAAGGGAATAATGTAATAATTTGATGGGGTGGTTAACTTGCATCATGTAAAGGACCATGAGTAGTTAAAAATAATGTGATAAGCCCATTGTATTAGGTATATGGTATTGAGAGAACCATGGTAACGACCCATGGTATTGTATGTATGAATCCTATATATTGGCTAGAGACTCCCCATTGAGAAATGTCAAGGATTATTGTATTGACAAGAATATGGCTTGTGAAGTGTTCTCCTTCCTTAAGGAGTGATTGTGTGGTGTTACCCTACCTCAATGGTTTGATCAATAAAGTGAAGGTTTTTAATGTTATATTATTGGGTCGATCTTGTTATTTCTCGGTATATTTTCTATTTTTATATATTTGCAGGTCAGATTTACTACATAATACTAGGGTTGGATAAAGTGTTGGGCACACATGGCTTTGTTGATGTAGGCTCAACTAGAGATTAGGATCATAGAAGATCTACAAGTGGGTATGTGTTTAACCTATTTGGAAGAGCTGGATGAGAAAGAGACAATCTATAGTGGCACTCTCAACTACATAAGTTGAATACACAAAAACCATTCATGCAAGAAAGGAAGTAGTATGGTTGTAGATATTATGTTCAAGTATTCAATTGGTATAACAAGTTATGAGGATAGATTGTGATATTCAAAGTGAAACATTCTTAGCGAAGAACCCAACGTACCATTCTAATACAAAATCATATTGATGTTAAGTATCACTTTGTAAGAAAATAAGGTGTTGCTGGTGAAGGTGAACACTTTGAAGAATGTTGTAGATTCATTAACAAAATATGTGACCACCAAGAAGTTCTCTTGGTGTAGATAAACAATGTACATTATTTTTTGTGGATCACTAATCATGTACTCTCTCGACCCCTTATGTGCAAAGAACACAAGGGGGGAATCTTGGGTATGTGTTATATTCTTTGCATGATTATGCCCATGCATTGTACAATGCACCAAGTTCAACATCCCCCCTTGTTAGGGGGGTTGCAAAGGTTCCGGGGGGGGCAATACTCCCCTACTTGAGGGGTTTGGGGACAACACCCTCCAACAAAAAATATTGGGCATTTTTTGTGTCCATTTTTTGTGGCTTTTGAGACACAATTTTCTCCTTTAGCGGTTTTGTAGTGCATGGTATATTTTTCCATGGTAAATGAATTGGTGATTTTTGGATGCCATGGGATATATATATATATATATACATATACTTGAAAAAATCTTGTTGGTTTTCCTACTTTGGGTTTCAAGGATAAAATATCCATGTTAATGTGTGTGTTTGTCATTACTTCTTTTTTGTTTTATTAAGAATTTGTTTGCAATAATTAATTGTACATGGTTAACACCTACACTTTCGGATACCAAAGAGCATCATTCCGTACAAGGACATTAGATTTCTTAGCACATTTTAGACTACAATGTGGGAGAAGATGGACAGAAAGTTTAAGAGGTCTATAATATTCCATCCACATATAGGTGGGAAAATAGACATAGTCAACAAGACTATAATGCAACTTTTGAGGAGTTACTATCATAAGCATTTGAAGATATACATACATACATACATCTATATATATATATATATATATATATTATATATATATATATAATAGATATATATATATATATATATATATTATATATATATATATATATATATATATATATATATATATATATATATATATATATATATATATATATATATATATATATATATATATATAGATATAACAGAGAAGTCCACACTTCTACTAATAAGTCCCCATTTGAAATTTTATTTGGATATTTACCATATTCACCTTTGGATATTGCATATGGACAGCAAGGAGAAGGGAGGATCTCACATGGGTTCTTTACGGGAAGAGAATTTTGTTAAGAAGATCAGGTAGATCCATATATAAGTATAGGAGACACTGAAGAAGTCACAGTAAAAGTACAAGGATAGGCATGATCAACACATAATAGAGAAGTTACTTAAAGTGAGAGACAAACTATGGTTATAGTTGAACAAGGAGAGGCTATAGGGTCTAGGTAATAAGATGAAAGCTCTGCGACATGGTCCTTTTGAAATACTGCAAATGGTGGGAGATAATTCCTATAGACTTAGTATACCCATACATGTGCATTCACTCAGAGGTGAGTGTGAAAAACCTATAACATTATAAGCCATCCATGTTGGATAAGGAAGAGGAATAGGTCTTACTTTCCATAGACTTAAGTCTAGATGCTTAGGAAAATTTGATAGAGGATACAATTTTGTACAATAGGTTTATAATTACAAGGCAATGGAAACATGACCTTTGGTGGATTAGGTTGAACAAACAATTTCCAAGCAAGGTGAAATGGTACTCCATGGTGGAGGATAGAGGATGAATTTTCTCACCTCATGCAATAAAATATTTTTGGGAGAAAAATCCTCCCACAATGGGGTGGTGTAATACGAATTGGACCACGATATAATTTTCCATTCATTTCAATGAGTGGAAATTTTGAAGGAATTATCTTACAGGAGCAGTTTTTGCGGTAAGACCTAGTTTGGAGAATCAGGGTACAAAGCCTTTTTGGTTTGATTTGAGGCCTTAAATGACACTTTTTGGGGGTTAAAACATTTCCACCAAAGTGTAGCACCCTATGATGTTATTCTACATGTAAATATGTTTCCAACAGTCCAAGAAAGATGTTAATTGAAGTATGAATGAAAAAGTTATGCCTCCAAGTTGTTGATCTATCATGATTGACCACCATAATTCAAGAGGATGCCACATCAACTCCCATTACTCATAAAAAAGATGATAGTTGTGTGGAGACTATGAAGAAGACTCTAAAAGGGTCAACCTAAGTTGTAACTCTAGTTCAGAGATAACTTTGTCAAACTTAACCCCTAGTTGGCTATAATGTGCCATAAATGGGCCACTATGAGGAAAAGGGTTTCCATTCTATTTGAGTGCATTTTGTTCCATAAAAGAGTGGACTAGATCAGAGGGGATAGAGAGAGCATAGACCAAAGCAGGTTTGTGGTATATAGAAACCCATCAGCCATGGATCTCAGGAAAATCCATAGAGAGTGCCTTCTCTTTTGCATTTGCATCATTTCCATTGAGACAAAAGAGAGCAGGATGTCCTCACCTTCCAATTAGGTTTCCTCTCAAAAGAGTTTTCTAGATCATATCTTAGTGTTCATTGTGATTCGTGTGTGTTTGTGTTTTACTATTATCTACTTTTTACATTTTATCTATTAGATGTACAAGCAGAAAAATATTTAAGGAAAATTAACCCTCTAGTATATTTTAGATTTCAATCCATTTTTATCATATTTGTTGTGATGAACTGTCCTGTGGAATATCCACAACAATTGACATATTAGTCGAGGCATCTCGAGGCACACCAAAGTGTACTTATATCCTAAGGGGTGTCTACCCATTTAGCCTTATCATAGTAGACCAACATGTCACATGTGGTAGCTGAACCTAGGTTTGGAGGAAAACAAATATTAATTTTCCCCACCACCCTAACTATGAACCTTGGACAATATATAAAATTGAAGGACATGGGAGCATGTAGCTAATATTGACATCTTGCAATCCAATAATACTAGGGACTTGGAAATGATCAAGAAATTCAGAGACACTTCCATATGGGGGTTCCATACAAGGGGGTGCTTACTCTTCAAGATTAACCAAAACAATCCAATATTAATCATTCAACATGTACAAACTCTACCTCCTCTTCTTTTGAACCTGTAATTTCTAAAGAGAAAACACATATGTTTAACCATTACGTTCACTTATACTATACATTCTTGATAAATAACATTCTCAAATAAATGCCTTACATTCTTTATTGCAACTATAATATCATGGAGCTTAATGATTAATCTACTATGATATTTTCAAAAAAAATGTATTGAGTTTTATTTTTCTTAAATAATTTAATAAAATTTGTAAATTTTAAATTAAAAGTTGTAAATTTTAAATTAAAATTTCAAAAATCATAAGTAAATTGTAAATGTAAACTCATTATATGAAAAACAATATATGAATTTATAAGATAATTTTTTGCAAAGGAATATTTTAAAAATATTTCCATACATAGCCTGTTTAATAAATATGTTTATGTGTGTCGATGTATTAATGTTGAAAATTTCAAATATCTCTCCAGTGAGATGAAACAATTATAAATATTAATATTAATAATAATATTAATATTAATATTCAAAGTAAATTAATAAAAAGATTCAAAACATTAATAATGGTTGCATAGGAAGCTATTGAAATCCCCTATTAAAAAGATTCAAAACATTAAATGATGGTTTCATAGGTCATAAAGTATTTAGAAAGAAAGCCCATACCGATAACTACTTGCATGCTAATTCACACCACCACCCAGCTCAAAAAATGGGGGTGCTGCAGACCCTCTTCACTAGAGCTTGTAGAATTTTGGATATAGACCATACTGAAGAAGAAATTTCTTACCTAAAAAGAACATTTGCCAACTTAGGGTACAACAATAAAAGCATATTCAAAGCCATTCAAAAGGCCAAATTTGATGATAATAAAAACAAGGCAAAAGAACCCTCAACCTCTAATGCCTACCTTCCGTACATTCAAGGAGTCACAGACAAGATAGCTAAAATCCTCAAAAAGAAAAACATAAAGACTACGTTCAAACCCTGTTCTACCATCAAACAAAGAATGAAGTCTGTTAAGGACAACCAAGAACAACTTCAGCAGAAAGGGGTGTATATCATCAATTGCTCTTGTGGGGATCAATATATAGGAGAAACGGGTAGGTCCATGAGGATTAGGCTCAAAGAGCATAGTGCAGATATCCGTAATGAAAGAACCCGGTGCTCAGTCTTGGCTGAGCATGTTGGTACAACTAATCACCATATATGCCTTGAAGACGCCAAGGTCATTGCCAATGAAGATCACCATTTCAAGCGAAAGGTTAGAGAAACTATTGAAATCATAAAGCACCCTCGAAACCTCAATAGGGATGGAGGCTTGGAAATTAGCAAAAATTGGAACTCCTTGCTCACCCCCCATGAATAATAACATAGTTCTCAATAATGATTAATAACAATATAAATAATGATTAATAATAATAATACAAATAATGCTTAATAACAATATTATAAATAATAAAAAGTTCTCAATAATGATTAATAACAATATTATAAATAATAATATCAAATAATAATAATACAAATAAGATTTAATGACAATATTATAAATATAACATAGTTCTCAATAATGATTTAATAACATTATTATAAATAATAAATTAAACAATGATTAAAAATAAAAAATAATTAATTAATAACATTAATATTAATAAAGATTAATAATTTTATAAATACAAATAAATTATAATAATAATATTATTAATAATAAATTAATAATAATATAAATAATGATAGATAAGGATTCAATAATAATATAATAATAATATAAATAATATAAAAATAATAATATAATAAATGATTAAGAATAATATATAAACAATTATGTTAATAATTTCTAATGAATAATAATAAAATAATAAATGACTAATAACAAATAATATAAATAATAATATAAAACAATGATTAAAAATATAAATAATAATTAATAACATTAATATTAATAAAGATTAATAATAATAAATACAAATAATTAATAATAATAATATAAATAACAATATAAATAATAATATTAATAATGATTAGTAATAATAAATAACATTAAATCAATATGATTAATCACATATAATGATTTATATAATAATATAAATAAAATGAAAATAATAGCAATACGCACGTATACAGTTGGGCAGTCTGTTTTTATCCGTTTATATTATTTATCAAAACTCTTTCCCTTCTTTTCTCCGTGGATCAGTCCTGATGATGAATCTGGGTATAGACATTATGAGTCTGGGTCTAGACTCGAAACGTGGACCAATATAAAAATGAACACTGTGGAGAATCCGAATTCCTCTCAGAAATCACATCACAGTAATCTACAATCCAAAACATTAATAATAAATAATTAAATCCATCTTTAATTTTATAAAAACTAACTTATATTATTATATAAATCAATTTAAAACTAATAATGAAATTTAAATATTGGTTAGAATGGCAGGTACACAACACCACAAGAAATTTGTTTCCGAAAGCGTGTCGTGGTGAGCCAATGACGTTCACCTAATTCATGGCCACTTTTGAGTGGCAAACTCAGAGTCCTTGCGGAGATGATGGTTGGTGAGGAATCTTCTGAATACTTTCTTTTATGTCAATTTCAATAACGTTTATAGTTAGAATTTGGGGGGAGATTGTCAACATTAATGATATCACGAATTACGTACACTGCTTCTACCTAAGTAAGTCGACTCACTTAACTAAATGCAATATTATTATGGCGGTTCATATTACTTCTTACATAGTTAGGGTGGTTGGGTTATGTCGCTATTGTAGTTGGGAGGACTTTTGTTGGTGGAAGAGTAGGGAGAGTGGAGGACTTTTGTTGGTGGAAGAGTAGGGAGAGTGGAACCTAATTTAAATATATGATGTCTCAAAGTATTGCTGGGAATGTTGTAATGTGTTTAGTAACGAGGAGGTGAAGATGAAAAAGTTTAAGGTAACTGATTTTTTTAAAAAGAGGAAGGTGGAAAAGATTAAGGTGAGTGATTTTCTATTAAGAATTTTATTAAGTACAGATATAATATGAGTTGAGTTGAGAGATTATGAGTTGAGTTGAGAGATTAAATTTGTTTAGGTATAAAAAAAAATTAGAGCGTAAAATATAATATGTAATTTTTTATTGTTTAAATTGTATATTTCAATGCTATATAAAATACACAAACTTGTAAGTCCAAAAAATCTTTGTTTGATTCATAGAGAAAACATATATTTAAAAATTGAAGAAAATGTATGAAAACTTATTTTTTGTCAATAATATTATACTATATATACATATTTTTTTAAACAATATATAATATATATATAGAGTTCACATTAACATTATACGATATATACATAATTTTTTTAAACAATATATAATATATACATAGTTGACATTAAATATTTTACATCACATATGCATCTAGAACATTTTATCAGTGCATATGATTTTTTTGTTTGTTATTATTATATTTTTAAGTACACATCAATATTAATTAGTATTAGAATATTTTTATTGATACTCCACATGAACAGTTTATAAATATTTTATTTTAATCTTTTCTATATATAAATATATATGAAGTTTATATCGACATAAACTAGTTAATATAGATCTTCAAGCAATTTATTTAAATACCGTATTGAACTACTTTTGAAAAGTATAAGGTTTAAACATCTTACTCACACATTGTTTTACTTCTAATTACTTTATATGAAAGCATATTACATCATATGAACAACTAACTAAACATGCATAACATATTCATCTCTTTTTTTATTATAGCCAACATTGCTTTCTATTTAATGAATATTTTGTTTTTTATTTTTAGAGGGACATGTGTCAACTACACATTGAGCACTCATGGAATTACACATCCCCTTCATACAAGGATGTAGAATGAGTCTCTCTACTCAATTAAAGATGTGGAAGATGATGTTACATGTCTTTCTTCATCAATTAAATATGTTTATTTTTTCTAATTTTATATGCATTTAATATTGCTCTAAAACTAAGAATTAGGTATTAAACATGTGTGGTAATGTCCATATGTTTTCACATTTTCCTTTGCACTCATTTATGTAGGCATTCAATTTCCTTTATTAAATAATAGTGCTAACAAGTGTGAATGATAGAAATGGCAATGTGTGCATAGCAAGGAGGAAGCCTCGCAACAAATTTTTTGAACCGAAGTTAGGAGAGACAAAGAGATCGCTTAGAGATGCTAAGAGACAAATGATGAGAAGGAGAATGTAAAGGAAAAAGAAAATAAGGAGCTAGAGGAAGACAACATTGGCTTTCTCTTCAAGCCTATCTATGGAAAGGGATGGCTATGTTGGCAAGACGATGAATACTAAAGCTCACCTCTCCTCTTTTACATGGTCTAATTTGGTAGGAAGAGTCCCTCCCTTTGAAACCTTTAAAATGTTACCCATCCAAGAGAGGTCATGGATGAGGATAAATGGAAAGATGCACCAACTTGTTTTCATAGGCGAGGAGTTTATATTTGTTTATCACGAGTCCCTAGTTGACCATTTCATCTCCAATGAAATCATTGTCATAAAGAACATTAAAGAATGATACTTTATTTGAATTTCTTTCAGAGTCTTTGTATAATGTGTGAAAGGAGGGAGAAGACATTCCATTGAGTCATTTCCATGTAATGATGACAAGCATAGAGTTCCCTAAAATAAACAATATTCTCTCATGAATTCAAGAGTCAAGAAGAGTAAGATCTTACTATAATGCTGAAACTTCTGCTTTATTGTTTAAAATTATTCTCTCTCTCTTCTCTCTCTTCATCTATATATATATATTATATATATATATTATATTATATATATATATTCCATCAAAATTAATGATGACACTTTCATACTTAAACATTACATGATTACATTTGAAGAGGAAAAAAATAAATAAAATTTGAAAATACCCCCAAAAAAATCTATAGATAAATAGAATAAGGGATACTAAAATAATATTTATAAATTACGTATCACAAGTTTTGGTACACTCTACAAATACCCAAAACCTATTTTATAGATATGATTGGATTCCAATATCATTCCTTCAAGGTTTGAGTATCCTTTGTATATATAATTTCTTGTACATTCAACTGTGTAAGTTTTCTTTTGAAAATGGTAAAATATGTTGTAATTCAATTCTTACTTGGTAGTGAGCATAATGAATAGAATATTAATTGTTATTGATGAATGTCTACTGACTTATCATTCTTATTTAAGAAAATCATGCCATTTAAAATAGTTGTGTTTTGTTTTATTCATTTAAATGTTAACTTTTTTGAAAATAACACAAATTCATTATAATCTAATTTTTAATTAGTAATAAGCAAAAGGATTATTAATTGCTATCCACACATGACCACTAACTCATTATGTTATTTAAGAAAACCATATTATTTAAGATCACACATGCCCACTAACTCATTATGTTATTTAAGAAAACCATATTATTTAAGATCACACATGTCCACTAACTCATTATGTTATTTAAGAAAACCATATTATTTAAAATCACATAAATTTTCATTCTTATTGAATATTTTCATTCTTATTGACACTTTCATACTTTAACATTACATAAATACATTTTGAAAGAGGAAAAAATAAATAAAATTTGAAAATACCCCAAAAAAAATCCATAGATAAATAGAACAAGGGATACTAAAATAATATTTATAATTTAAGTCTCACAAGTTTTGGTACACTCTACAAATACCCAAAACCTATTTTATAGATATGATTGGATTCCAATATCATTCCTTCAAGGTTTGAGTATCCTTTGTATATATAATTTCTTGTACATTCAACTGTGTAAGTTTTCTTTTGAAAATGGTAAAATATGTTGTAATTCAATTCTTACTTGGTAGTGAGCATAATGAATAGAATATTAATTGTTATTGATGAATGTCTACTGACTTATCATTCTTATTTAAGAAAATCATGCCATTTAAAATAGTTGTGTTTTGTTTTATTCATTTAAATGTGTAACTTTTTTTTTTTAAATAACACAAATTTACTATAATCTGATTTTTAATTAGTAATAAGCAAAATGATTATTAATTGCTATCCACACATGACCACTAACTCATTATGTTATTTAAGAAAACCATATTATTTAAGATCACACATGCCCACTAACTCATTATGTTATTTAAGAAAACCATATTATTTAAGATCACACATGCACACTAACTCATTATGTTATTTAAGAAAACCATATTATTTAAAATCACATAAATTTTCATTCTTGTTGAATATTTTCATTCTTATTGACACTTTCATACTCTAACATTACATAAATACATTTTGAAAGAGGAAAAAATAAATAAAATTTGAAAATACCCCAAAAAAATCCATAGATAAATAGAATAAGTGATACTAAAATAATATTTATAAATTACGTCTCACAAGTTTTGGTACACTCTACAAATACCCAAAACTTATTTTATAGATATGATTGGATTCCAATATCATTCCTTCAAGGTTTGAGTATCCTTTGTATCTATAATATCTTGTACATTCAAGTGTGTAAGTTTTCTTTTGAAAATGGTAAAATATATTGTAATTCAATTCTTACTTGGTAATGAGCATAATGAATAGAATATTAATTGTTATTGATGAATGTCCACTGACTTATCATTCTTATTCAAGAAAATCATACCATTTAAAATAGTTGTGTTTTGTTTTATTCATTTAAATGTGTAACTTTTTTTTAAATAACACAAATTTATTATAATCTAATTTTTAATTAGTAATAAGCAAAATGATTATTAATTGCTATCTACACATGCCCACTAACTCATTATGTTATTTAAAAAAAACCATATTATTTAAAATCATCCACATAAATTTTCATTTTTATTGAATATTTCTAATTTCGAGTTGTCTTGCTTCGAGAAAAACCCACTAACTCATTATGTTATTTAAAAAAACCATATTATTTAAAATCATTACTTCGTAATTAGCATGCAGATAAAATTTTTTCATTCTTACGAATATTTCTAATTTTGAGTTGTCTTACATTCGAGAAAGACAAATTTTTAATCAATAAAAAATTATTCTAAAAAATTATTTAAAAAAAAATCAAATTTATCTTAAAACAAAATTAGGGAAGGGATGTCAACTTTAAAATTATAATAATGAAATTAGAAGTTATCAAATATCAATTAGCCTCAAGACCATACCATCCCCACTGCAATAAAAAAATATTTAAAAAGAATTCAAATTTATTTTAAAACAAAATTACGGAAGGAATAACTTTCCATATCGGCAACTTTAAAATTATAATAATGAAATTAAATGTTATGAAATATCAATTAGCCTCAAGTCCCCATTGCAATTTAATTTTGTTATCTAAGAAATCAAACATGGAAGTTGCTTGGCCACGAGTGATGTCTATCACGAAGGAATTAATAAAAAAAATTAAAATTAAAATTAAAGAATCCATATCTGCAAGGAATCCATTCGGAAAGCAGACGATTCCAATGAGTGGTGAAAGAGTCGGTAATCTCGAATTGCTTGCACGACTCATTCCACCAATTACCGGAACCCACGTCTCCTCCACAATCTGTTTGGTATTAATAATGTTTCACAGTTCCACCACAGATACTGAGTGACCCCCATAACACAGAAATTGGAAATGGGTCGATTGAAGCTGAACCTCCGCTCCCACCAATGGCTCCGCCTGGCCGCTGATGCTCCCGGCAAAAGCAAAATTGAAGTCGCAGAGGTCCAGGAAAAATCAAATGAAGAGCCTGCAACAGCCGACAAGTTCTGCCTTTCGCCTTTGAATGAGAAAAGCTTCGATATTGCTTACCCATCAAAGAATCAACAACAGGGGAAATCGCGTGCCACCAGAGAGGCCGAGGTTGTGTCGGACGTCGGCTGCAGATGCCGGAGATCATCCAGCAATTCGCACCGGCTCCGAACAAAAGAAGAAGAAAAACCAGTCAGGGTTAATAAAAGCCGGGCCCGGAAAAATGAAAATACCAAGGGGGAAGGCACTGTGGATCATGGTAATAATAATTCAGTGCCTTCGTCTGGTTCTGCCCCCGTGAATTTTCGTTTTTCTAGCGCTGCAGCTAACTTGCCTGCGCTTAAACCCCCAGTTTCAAATGGTAAAAATTCCAGCGGTTCCGCCGCGGGTTTCGAACCAGGGACCTGCGGGGCAATGGATAATAAGAATTATAATATTAATTCAGCAGCTCGCAGCAGGGAGAACGCTGAAAATGAGACTGAGAACGATGAAAATAAGACTGAGAACGATTTAGTAAATTGTAATTGGTGGGCGCGAAAATGCGAAGAATGTGCTTGCACTCATGATCTTGAGGGGAATGTTGGGGTATTGCAGGGACGTTGCTGCAGCGTCCATGGTAAAGCTTGCCAAAGCTTTGCAGAGGTAAAAAGGTCAGAGGATCCATACTCTGATTTCAGGTGTTCCATGGTTCAGATGATTCTTGAAAATAATATCTATCAGCCCTCCGAATTGAAAGGGCTTCTGGAATGCTTCCTGTCCTTGAATTCTGCAGAGCACCATGGGATTATCGTGAAGGCTTTCACGGAAGTTTGTGTCAATATTTCGCGTATTCTGTCGGAAGGAACTTGATGGATGGACTGCCATTGCCAAGCACGGCAGTGATCGGTCTTATGTATATTGTGGATCACTGTGTTTTTGGTTTTGTCAAAGAGCATCAATCTCAGATTTGCATAACTCTGGGAAGGAGGAGGTTGGTCTTTCGCTATTAAATTTTCTCAGAAGTCAGAATATCATGAGTGTAAGTTATTGACATTATCTTCTACTTTGAATGGCAAACATCAATTGCGGAGGAAATATATATATATCCTCTATGTGATGGTAATGTGTTATCTGCATCTGGACGATCGGCCATTTGGTGATGGTGTTATCTGTATCTGAAGGAGCGGTCATCCTTTCTCTCTGTTGCAGATTCATGGCATATCTCAGAATCCAAATAACAGTGGCAACGTTTGTACGATTCCATGGTATTCTTGGAATCTGCAATCCTATAAATTTTGTGTAAAGGAACTGTAATAAAATATATGTTTAGATATTAATTTAACATATTTATTGAAGGGAGTGCGATAAAATCACCATGTATTTATTATAATTTTTTAATTTTATGATAATTTATAATTTTTGAATTTTATGATAACGAAAGGAAAGTTGACAAAGCTTTAATTTCTATGTAAATATTTTGACAAAGCTTTAATTTCTATGTAAATATTTTGATAAAAGCTTATTATACAGAAATGAAAATTACATTTTAAAAAAATTAATTATTTTTTTAAAAGTTTAAGATTAAAAGAAATGTTTAACAAAATGAGGGTTTAGAAATGGAAGTTTTTATCCATGAGAGGAATTGCTGTTAAAAATGGCTGGAATTTGGGTTAAAAAATTCAAAAAAATTTGTAACAGTGTTTGAATCATGTTTTTGATAGTTGAAATGGATTCACTACCATCAAAAACATCTAAGATACCTAAAACCTTGAAGTTGAATAGTTATAACCTGAATTTTACAAAAATGATTTTATCAAAATCTTGCCAGAATTTCCATGATTTTCATGGCAAAAATGTATTCTAGTTAAACGAAGGCTTTATGAATTGATTTAACATATTTATTTTGATAAGATTATTTATTTCAACTTTTTGGATTTTACAAAAAAAGCTTCAAATTTTTTAGATATAAATATTTTGATATTGCATAAATTTACATAGGATCATTTTGATAAAAGATTAAGTATCAAAAAGATCTTTATAAAATACATTTATTTTAACTTTTTGGATTTTACCAAAAAGGGCTCCAAATTTTTTAGAGGTAAATATTTTGATATTGCATAAATTTACCATTAAAATCATTTTTTGTATTATCATAATTTTTTTATGAATCTTGGATTTTAAAAAAATCAAAAATATTATAGTCATTAAAATCTATATAATATTAATAATATAAGATATTATACTTATCTATATTTAATAAAATAATAATCGAATTAATTATATTAATATAAAACTATATAAATTATAATAGAAATTATATTGTTATATAAAGTGGAAATAATATATAACAATAACTATTCCAAAAAAATCTTTCCAAAAAGATAATATACAAACTCAGAACAAATCAATCAAAAATCAATAATATAATTATGAGATATTTAAAATCCATCAATATTTTATATATATTTTATAATCCATTTATTCTATATAAAATAGATTATAATAATAATATATAAAATTATATTAAATGAGTATAATATAAGCGATATGGTGTATAATTTTAAAAAGTTACCAAATTACAATCACAATTCCAGAAAGGTAATATTACACGTTCAGAATAGAAATTCTCTTTCTCATTATATAAGACTATTAGTGATCCTTGCTGCTATATATTTTATAATATATACGTAATATTTAATAATCAACATAGTAGCTAGTGGCATCATCTAGAATGCTATTTGTTAGTTTATTTTTTTAATCATATTTATGAACTCATCTTCAAGTTATTAGCAGAATTTGATCCTACTTTAAATTTTTCTATGTGAATGCAACTATGGATTAGTTTCGATTATGCAGATTGAATGTCAAATTTTTGCACTTATGGATTAATTTTCACTATGCAAATTAAATGCCAAATTTCTAATAAAATTAGATTCAGCTTCCAAAACTACAACCATTACTTCAGTTCCATGAAATCTCATGATTTTACTCTATGGATTGTAATTTCAGTACATTTAATTTCATGACTTTTGAAACAAGAATAAAGCTTGAAAAGATGTTGTAGTGAACTTGTTCCTCATGACTTCTAAGGAATCCACATTTCTTCTAATTCTTTAAAGTACATCTAATACTTTATATAACCGATATCCTTTACAAGCATGACATATTGGGTGCTTCATGGTTTCTTTTTTCTAAGAATGGGAAATTGATAGCACTTCCCAAAGTTAATGTTCAAATATCAATAAGTCCTAAGAGCCATGTATTAGTCTAGCCAATTGTTTTAAAGGTTGATGTTGGAATGCAATTTTCTAATTCACTTTAAGTTAATATCCAACATGGAGGTGATACCCTTAGAAGTTCCGTAGCACAATGAAGTAGTCCAAACACCAACCAAAAAGTATTGCAAAGTATTGTTACCTCATGGATAAGATTGACACACCTCATATGTATGTGGAACCACAATACCATTATCCCACATTGATTTGCAGAAATAAGAGACTATATAATAAGCATGCAAGTTCAAATGCAAATGAGGGACTCGTGCCTTTTCATTAATATTCATATATTTGATGATGTGATTCCTATCTTGCAAGATAGGATAGATATTGATATTGGAAAAGGAGTTTTCTTTTTGTTTACTTCATTTCATAATTGGAGAAGATATTGATATTGGAAAATGAGTTTTCTTTTTGTTTACTTCATTTTATAATTGGAGAAAGAGGATTGTGATGAGGTAATCTGTATCTTGCAATATATGATAGAAATTGATATTGGAAAAGGAGTTTTCTTTTTGTTTACAACATTTCATAATTGGAGAAAGAGGAATATCTTCCCACTCTACATTGTTATTATAGTTTTGGAGTTCCTTATTACTTTAATTGATTACTTTTTGTTATTTTGAATAGTTATTATAAAATATATGTTTTTGCTATGTTAGTGAAAATAATTTTATAATACTTTTACAATCACCACCTCATATAAAATATTAAAAATACTATTTAAATCAGGGGTGATGGGAGGGGGAGAGATTTTGTTTAATCTCGATGGCATAGATGAAGCCAAATTTTCATGGGACTTAGGAAGAAGATCAAATAACTAAGCAGAAATGTATAGTCTTTTGTAGGGACTATACATTGTTAAGGACAAAAGGGTGAAATATTTTATCGTATTAGGAGACTCCCTAATAATGATCCAATATCTGAATTCTAACAAGCTCCCAAAATATAGTTCTCTTTCCAAAATTCTCCAAAGAATTAGAGGTTTGATGTTAGCCTTCCACAGTGAAGACTCATTTCATATCTAGAGCCAATAATTCAGAAGCATATATGTTTTGCAAAAGTGGCTTGCTCAATGGAAGAAATTGTGATAAGGATAAATGAGCTCAGATCCAATTGTTTGATTCCCTAAGAATTTGAAAGAATCTAACTAATATGGTTAAGTGTAATTATTCTTGGATTCAAGACATGATTATTTGCAATATTTTCAATCCTCTCTCCTTTATTAATCCTATTGATCCGAATAAAAAATCACCCATCGGAAATGTAACTAAAAATAACTCACCTAGTATTGTCCATCCATCGTATTTTCCCACCCATGGTAATGTAACTTAAAAAGGCTACAAATAATAAGCCTCCTTTTATAAGAGGGAAGATTCATCCTCCAGAATGTAGTGGCCAAAGTTTCTTTCAATTAATCAATTGTTTCTTGAATGATGATCTTCCTTGTGCATTCCAAACTTATTTTGAATGTTGTGTCGTTTTACTTCATCTTCTCGTTTTCAGGTCTCCTAGATCTTGGCCTTTCCCAAGATTCAGATTACTGGTATCAAAGCTAGATTCAACTCCATAACAATTGGAGTTTTAAGGGTTTCTAGTGAAAGTTCTAAGATCTACGCATCATCCTCTGTTCTACATTTGGGGAAGTGAGTATGTGTGGGAATCCAGTAGTGGTAATCCGAGGGTAATTTTTTTGCAAGGTTTTTTTTCATTCAATGTATGACACCTAGCTCAATGAAATTTCACCCTCCCTGCCCCGATCGACCACCATCCACCATTTCCATTTTTTTTCTTCACTAGTGGGGTTGATTGCAAAATCCCCACAACGTGGTTCTCTTTCTAAAAATTTAGCCTCACAGAGACTACTATTCGATGGAACATGCCGAAGCACATTTGCGGATCTTATTTCCAATGCTACTAGGGTCGACCTAGTGCTAAGCATATATGGATCACCATAAGCCAATCCAAGAAACGCTACAGATTAATAGGCTTTCACAACCTTGTTGGTGCTCTCCTGATTTATCCCATCATGAAAACTCTGTCAATCTGGTCACCTAGGAATGCAACTGCCACCAATCAGAGCTCCTTAATCATGTCGGTCATTTGTAACACCCCTCCCTTGTGTGTTAGACTATTGTAAACCTAAGCTGAGAAAATCTAGATGTGATGTGTAATATGGAAAGCAAGTATATATTATTAAATAAATTAATAAATAAATCACTTGGAAAAGGGAAACACCAAGAGATGAGATTTTTTCCAAATTCTAGTGAGGAATGGGATAGGAATAAATCTTTCATGATAAGCTTTTAGATGTGACTCTAGATAAGCTAGATGGGTTGGAGATAAATATCCATCTAGGAAAAAACATAAAAGCCTTGCGAGAGATAAAGGAAATCTTTTATGAGGAAAAGTCTCGTGGGAGATAAAGATGAGCTTTTCTAATAAAGGCCTAGGCAAATGGAAAATCCATAAAAGCGGGATACCGCTAATGCAAACTATATCATGAAAGAGGGTATTAAATACCCATAGCATAGATCAATTGTGGCAGTTGATCCATGGCGAGAACCTCGGGTCGGGGGGGTATCCGAAGTGATTCATGGTTGGGTGGTGGTGCTCCGCTCTCCAAGTGATGTTTTAGTTGGATTCACATATGTGGGATGTTTTGTATGTTGGTCTCTTACCCTCTACGTCATTAAATCATTTGATTCAATTGTATAGATGTTGTGTTATTTGTATGTATGAAAATAATTGCAGCCTTCTGCATGTGACTTTTAATGTATCCATGATAGTGGTGAAATCATAGTAGGTAGTTGTTAGTGCTGGTGCCAAGGAGCTAACGTACTCATGATCAATTGTGCATGAGACCATTGTGCATTAGTAGAATTGATGGTACTAACTTGTTATGAGAGTCATATGTTGAGGTGGAAATAGTCGTTGAATCTAAGCTTGATCATTAGTAGATGTAATGGAGGAGTTGCATGTGATTGTTATAGATTATCTGAGTTAATGGCTTTTACGAGATAATTTTATGGATGCATATGGAAATTATGGCTTACTAATGTAGTCCTAGTTAAAATTAGTAGAGGAATATATTATGTGAAATTGATGCAGTAATGGATATGCCGCCCCACTTTGGCTTATGTGTTAATATGATGCATGAGATATATAGTTCAGTTCTAGCACTTGATATTATCTAGTATAAGATTCCAATTATCTATGCTATGCATTTGTATTACAGAATTGACATCTACTGTGGACTTGTTGCACAAAGATATATGTCAATATTCTTTGATTTCACCATAGGCCTTGGTCAATGATAATTGCAGTGCATTTATGATAATGATCACTAATACTACTATGAAATCATCTTTATTTGTGTTGATATGGTTATGGGAAGGAGATATCTGTGCATGCAGAACCATAGGTAATAATGCATCTAATTATGTAAGTCAATGGTTCAAGTCATCTATGACATGCGTGTCATAAGGATTATATCCATGGACACTAGACTAATTAGTCATGCATGTGAAATAAATTTTGAGTTAGTAGCACTTTGATTATATCTGAAGGACTATGAAACTGATGCATGGCCAAGCTAGCCACAGTGGACTTAATACAAAAACTTCATTAATGATGGGGTAGGTTAACCCCAGAATTTTATAGGGTGAATGTCGTGAGAGATTCTTCATGTGTTATGGGTGAATCAAAGAGTTGGGATGATAACATTAAATCCTTTATCCAATTGTGAAATATGCTTAATAATTGACCTAACATGCAAATCTTATCGATGAACATAAAAATCCACATCACGGATCCAATTTTAATATCATGAAATTGATAATTATATGAGTATAGTTGTATGAGCAATAGTGTTGATATAATGATACCATTGACATTCGGTTAAATATCAACAGTAAACAAACAAAATTTTAAATTTATGAAGCCTAGGGGCTACATTTTTTGGGTAGGCTCAATAGGTACATTACACCATTAAAACTAGTCAAGAGTCATTCCATTTGGAATGTAGGCAACCTCGCTGCAATGGCCCTTAATGCATTAATGATTATGTCCTCATGTTGCAGAGATTCTATGGGCATCGTCCGTGTTTCCCTTATGGTAATCAGTAGTGCCCATGTAGATCCAGAGGCGTTGAAGGACGTCTATGTGGCGAACACAAAGTCTTTTATTTTCATGAATGGGTTGTCATGCCTGAATACTAAGGAAGCTTCTCTTGAGTGCTTCATGATGTCGGCCCTAAAAAAGGTGGGGAAGTTATCAAGCAATCCCTTGGGATTCAATATCATTCTTATGATCCTAGTTAACATTTTGGCCTTTGACACACTCAGATTGGCAATAGGTCACATAAACATGGCCCTGGGATTTGCGATACCTACCCATATGAGAGCCAGTGAATTGACCTTTATACTGAGTGGGTCATTCAGCATGGGGTTCATAGATATTAGCAACAAAATCTTCTCTCATAAGCTGGTGATTAGAAAGTGTAGTTCCAAAGGCCGAGAACACCATACGATGGCCACATATCTTAATGGCACCATGCTTAAATCCAAAATTTCGCCTCCTTATTCCATGATCATGTTCATTGAGTGTAAGAGCCTATCACACAACATGGTTCTCCTCATGTGTGCCCCCATGGCATGGTTTCTCTGTGAATCCATCTTTGAAGCTTCCAAGATTTAGCTCCCAATAGTTATTTCCTTCATTAGGCTCAACATTCAAGATATTGAGCTCATTTCTCGTGTCATGTTTTCTGAGATCTATGGAAAGGAAGTGCATCTAGAGTCATGGAGGGTCTTCAGCACCTTCGACAAGGTGGGAAATGTCACCTTTATGAAGGACCACCACTCTCTTCATAGAAAGGGTGTCACCTTTTTCTTCTTCACAATGCAAGAGAATGCCTAGAGGGTTGTCATGGAAATGCAAGGCAAGATCCTTAATAAACAAAATATCAAGGTTTTCTTTGTGGTGGACAACCAATCCCAACCGTATAAACAAGGCAACAACGAGCTGGTTCCTTTGAAATCCACCCTGTATGTTGGAAACCTGGATTACACCCTGACCAATAGAAACATCTGCACAATCATTGACACCTTCAAGAAGTGATACACCATGACTATATATCCAAGAATCATGGTGCGACCCCTTCTGAAGGGTTATCTTAGGGCTGACAAGGTTCTTAGAACAAAGTTGCAGGTTTTCAAGAGTGGGCAAGCTACTCATTTGGTGAAGAATATTGGTGTGCTTGTTGGGAATTTGAAGAAAGTAGTTGTGGAAGTGGAATTCGGTGATAAAATACTTAAGCTCTTAGAGAGCAAGAGACAGTTTATCCTTTCCTGTGCCTCTGCACATGCGTTGCACAAATTATAACAAACATCATCCAAACAAGATTCAACAAAAATGTGGTTGCAATTAAGTATATGCCTCATGTTTTAATTTTCATTTATTTATCCTATTTGATCTTTGCAACTAACAACTGGAGTAGAATTTCTATTATTCCCAAGACATATCTTGTTGCATATGAAGTTCAAGGACACTTGAAGACTTGCTTGGTTCCAACATTTGGAAACATTTTAGTTCATGATCCATTCAGTTGTGGAATATCTTAGGAATATTAATTGCTATAGTTTGCATGGGCTTGTATTCATATGTAGTTGACAGTCAATCAAAACAAATTAACCATCATGTGTCACTGCCTCAAGTTAAGGATGGTGAAACAAAGGCTCTCATCATCTTCGATAATGGATCCAACAAAGGAAATGATAATTGGTATATTAATTATTGCTTCACATTTGTTGTCAAGCGAATAAAAAATGTGAAACTTGATTATTTGGAGGAACCCTTTACAACATCTCATTGGATAGTGAGAACATACAAAGATAGGCCAACAGATAAGCCATCATATTTCTACCAAGAAAACCGACAAGTGAACTATCTCAAGGTCCATTTTCTAGGCCATGCATTGTTAGTCTCATAGTTGGCCCACAAGAATTACATGATATCTCGATCCTCGGACCCTCATTCATCATGGTTCAAGTGTTAGGCCCCTATACTACCAGTGTAACCCCTTATTGTTATTAGTACAACCCACTTATTATATTGATGTACCCATGTAGTGCCCATATTGTTACTATTGTGCCCCATAGAAGCCCACTATTGTTATTATTGTGCCCTTACATTATTATTTTTATGTAGGCTCTGAATATGTTATGACTCCTTAGACTCCTATATATAGAGAGGAGGTCTTTTCATTTGAATCATCAAAGAATTGTTAATTTATGTAATGTAAAGGAGGTTGCCCCCTCGAAGAGGCTGAATTCTAAGGCGTTGATCTATCTTTTCTTGAGCTAGTTTCATAACACAAAGTCCATTTGAGATTGAAACAGATGCTAGTGACTATTCCACTAGCATCAGAAACAAATGAACGTATGAAAGTTTACAAAATACCAAAAGTCGGGAAATCTTAAATAATAAATCTTCTATCATGCAACAATATGGAATGAAAATGTTTTCAAAATAAAAAAAACATTTTATCAAATGAACGCATGAAAGTTTACAAAATACCAAAAGTCGGGAAATCTTAAATAATAAATCTTCTATCATGCAACGATATGGAATGAAAATGTTTTCAAAATAAAAAAACGTTTTAGCAAATCATTATTATATTAATTTACTAATCGAATTTGTTTAAATTAAAGCAACGCCAATTATTAAATACAGTACAGTAATGAGTGACGGGAGATTACATTATAGTTTTTGGTACTTATTTTTAATATCAAAAAATTATAATTCGTGTTGAATGGTAAACCATTCGTACAAAACTTTATAATTATAAATATTTCAACTAAAACATTGGAAACAAATTTTCTCGGCAAGGTTGGTTGACTTTTTTACTAACGAAAGTTGTGAAATTAAAATGCCTATATTTATTATTAAATAATATTTTCAATATTTGAATGAAAACATCCGAAACAATTTTTTTTAGTAAGGCTTGAAAACTTTTTTACTAATTAAAGTTGTGAGATTGAAATGCCCATATTGATTATTAAATAATATTTTCAATATTTGAACGAAAACATCGGAAACAAATTTTCTCAGCAAGGCTAGAAGACTTTTTGACTAATGAAAGTTGTAAACAATCTGACCTGAAATATGCCGACGGTGTTGGGTTCCCTCCCACAATTGCAAGGCCTTTACTTGGGAGAGAATGAGCTGACAGGTACCATTCCCTCGTTGATTCAATTGGGTTTGGAATTCAACAGTCTCACAGGTACCATATAGAAGTTTGACTATCCTGCAGCTCGTCGGCAACCATCTGACCGGGAAAATCCTGAGGGAGTGGAATTATGTCCACATTTGCAACAAATTTACTTGTATGACAATGACCTCACACATACTATTTCTTCTTCCATAGGAATTCCACAAGAATTGGGTCACCTCACCCATTTTCCAGGACTTTCTCTTTCCGAAAATGATTTGTCAAGGTGCATTCCCACATCTTTTTCAAATATGTTTAACTTGGAACTTTTCAATTTAGGGGCAAATCAACTTATTGGAGGGATCCGAAAGTTTATTGGAAATCATTCTAATTTAGTATAACTTTTGTTAAGTGTTAACCAGTTGAGTGGAAGTATTCCTATAGAGTTGGGTAAGTTATCTAATCTCAAAGATTTATTATTAAATAGAAATCAACTTGATAGTGGCAATGCAACAAACATGCCTTTTTCTTATAGCTCTTACTAATTGTTCTCACTTAAATAGATTATGGTTGCACCATAATAAATTAAGTGGTGCTTTGCCATATGCATTATGTATACTTTCTACCAATTTGTCTATGTTATCATTATCACATAATAAAATACAAGGAAACATCCCTCCACATATAGGAAATTTTAGCGACCTAACCTTTTTAAATTTAAGTGAAAATATTCTAAATGGTAATGCTCCACGATTAGGAAAACTTGAAAAAATAGAAAGATTGAATTTAAGTAACAATAAATTAGAAGGAAACATCCCTGATGATTTTGAAAGCTTACACCACCTTGGTCTCTTGGACATTAGTGGTAATAGTCTCTCTGGAAATATTCCAAATTCCCTTTCACACTTTAAACAACTAAGAAGACTCCATCTCCATCACAAGAAGTTATCAGGGAGCATATCTTCCAAATTCTTAGATTGTATAAATTTGGAATTGCTTGACCTATCTCACAATAGGCTCTCTGGAAGTATACCACATGAAATTGGGAAACTTTCTAATCGATAGTTCTATATGAATTTGTCCTGGAATTTATTAGAAGGTTCCTTTCCATGGAGATTGGTAAAATTGCAATAGCTCAAGCTATAGACATTTATGTCAATTAATTCACTGGGGCAATCCCTCCTACACTTGGAAGTTGCAGCGAACTACAATTATTGAACTTATCTTATAATACCTTCCAAGGGTCTATTCTAGATTCACTTGGAAATGTACAAAGTCTTGCAAACGTGGATCTCTCTTCCAACTCCTTATCAGGTACAATACCATTGGCCACTCTCAAGAATTTGAAAATGCTTCAAAGGTTGAATTTGTCTTTCAACAATTTCACTGGGGAAATTCTAGAAGGATGGTTATTTGCAAATAGAACAATTGTCATTTCACCTCAAATTACCTGCATGTCAAACCCAAAGAGGTCATTTTACATTTGTGACAAGAGTGATACTTCGAATGAGTGGTGCTACAACTTTTATATTATGTTTCTTACTTTTGGGATTCTTTTCAAAAGGAATATACCTATGTAAAACTTTGATTTCTCACAAGCCATTTTGTGAAAGTTAGAGCACAAATGGATCTCATATCAAGAGTTTCACATAGCAACTAATGGATTTTCCAATACCAACTTGTCGGTAATAGGGAATTTTGGCTTAGTTTATAAAAGAATGTTGAGTGATGGCACACTGGTGGCTGTGAAAGTTTTCCAATTGCTAAAAGACAATGTTGAAAAAGAGTTTTAGAGCTGAATGTAGCGTCTTGCAAAAGGTTCGACATCAAAATCTCGTCAAAATCATAACCTCATGTTGCAACATTGATTTCAAAGGATTGGTGTTCAAATTTATGTCTAATGGAAGCTTGGAGAAGCATTTGTATCCTAATACAAATGACAACAATGGTGAAGATGCATGCAAAATGGGACTAAAAACAAGATTGGACATTGCAATAGATGTGGCCCATGCCATTGAAAATATTCATCATGATTCTATTGTGCAAGTTGTGCATTGTGATTTAAAACCCAATAATGTTCTTATTAATGAAGACATGTCAAGGCATGTAACATATTTTGGTATTGCAAGATTAATTGGCGAAACCTCTACTAAGTCACTTACTTCAACAATGTATTTGAAAGGATCTATGGGCTATATTGCACCAGGTATGACATTTAGAATGTTAAATGTTTACTTGTCATTTCTAAATGTCTCATTAACATTTTTGTTTGGAACAATAGAGTAAAATATGATGAATGTTATCTTGAATGTAGAGTATGGAATTGACGAACCATTGTCTACGGAAGGAGATATTTATAGCTATGGCATTTTGTTATTGGAAATGCTTACCAAGAAATGACCAACTAATGATATGTTTTCTGGAGACCTAAACTTGCACAAGTGGGTAAATCTAGCCTTTCCAAGCAGAGTTAAGGAGGTAATTGATCACAACCTTCTTAGGGAGGTGGATGGAGATGAATTTGAGAAAAATAATGTATTCAATTGCATTTTTTCTCTTATACGGGTTGGTTTGGTTTGTTTGAAAGATTCACCCAATGAAGACCAACTATGAGAGATGTAGTAATGGTGTAAGAGAACCTCGCAAATGATTTGGGGGAGAATGTATTTTCTTCTAGGAGATTACGACAAAGCATATCTAATTTTCTTAGCAATACAAATGAAACAAGGAGTGATACGCATGCATCAAATGCTCCTTTTTGTGAGCTCATTTCATAACATCCCATCTCTTGTTGCCTCGGAAGGGAAAGGGTGGTATGCTGAGATTCGATATGAAAAGATACATGAAGTATGTGGTAACGGAACTAAATGGTCACAATGAACCTATAATGTTTACCAACTCCATCCTTGGGAACTATAGTTTCAATGTTTAGACTACAGATACTTGTTTTGGAGAGTTTCATGCAGAAACCGTTGAAGAAAGTTTGACACACACACAGTGGGAATCCCCTCCCATAATCCAACTGATGAGGTATCCTGTATTAAAGTAGATAATAGGACCAATTTCTTAGATAGTAGTTAATTAATGTAACACTAGATGCAATATTATGGACACTCTATTTTGATGGTTCTAACTGTCTTGAAGGTGCAGGTGCTAGAAGTATTCTCATTGACCCACAAGGGAACCAACATCTAATGGCCAGCTAGTTGGAGTTCACATGCACCAACAACACAGCGGAATAGCAAGGTTTGAGGAAATCCATTGGTATGAATGTGAAAAATCTTAAAGTTTTTGGTGACTCTTAAATCATCATAAATCAAGTAAGAAAAAGGATACATTGCAATTCTCCACACCTGGTGAGGTACCAGCACAAGGTATGAGATTTAATTGACAATTTTGATTCCTTTAATATTACATACATACCGTGAGGCCAAAACCAATATGTTGATCTGATGGCTAATATGGTTTCTAAATGTTTGCCTGATTTTAGATTGAAGAAAAATAAATGTTCTATTGAATTGATTTTCAAACTGTTCGTGCCTGATACCATCTCAAATTGGCAGGTTTTTGAAGATGATGAGCTAATCCTTGAGTTCCTACACTGTGAGAAGAAATTCAAGAGTGCAGTCATTGACGAAAGGGAGCATGACAAGCGTATAAATGAAAGGGAAGATGAGGAAACTGATTAGCGCAATGTGATTCCAAAATCAGTGGTTAGGATGGAACACTTGTATGACTTGCATGATAAATTCAAGAAACCTAATAACTGCAAAACGCACATCTCATCCATGAAGCATGAAATGGTCAACCTTGGGAACGAAAAGGACCAAACAAATGTCAATCTGGGCCTGGGGTGCTCTCTGCAAGAAAAGGTTTCATTTGTAAAAATATTTAAAGAATACAAGGATGTCTTTTCATGGACATATGAAGACCTAAAGACCTTTGATACCAGTATCATGCAGCATGTGATCCCTTTGGAAAAGGAAGCCAAGCCCTATCGACAAAAGTTGTGTAAGATGCATCCAAGCCTAGAACCATTGGTGAAGAAAGAACTGAAGAAGATGTTGGATGCTAAAATCATATTCCCAGTCAGACACACCATCTGGGTATCTAATCTTGTGCCAGTGAGAAAGAAAAATGGAGACATTAGGTTGTGTATTGATTTCAGAAATCTGAATAAAGCATCTCAAAAAGACACCTATCTTGTCCCTTCTATGGAACACATCCTTAAGTGCATTTCTGGGTCTGAAATGTTGTCCCTATTAGATGGGTTTTTATGATATAATTAAGTACTGGTATCACATGGGGATCAACTTAAGACACCCTTCAACACCAAATGGGGCACCTACCCATACCGAAAAATGCCTTTTGGGCTCATTAATGTGAGTGCCACATTCCATAGATCTATGGACATAGCCTTTCGAGGGTTGATGAACAGGTTGGTAGTGGTGTGCATGGTTGATGTCACTGTGTATTCATATCACAGGAGGGATCACCTTTATCACCTGAAGCAGATTTTCGAAAGATGTCGAAGGTATGGAATTTCCTTGAATCCCAAGAAGACCATATTTGCAGCCATAGAGGGGAAACTACTGGGCCATATCCTTTCTAAAGACGAGATTGTGATTGATCCTGAAAAAATACGTACCATCATGAGAATACAACCCCCTGCCAATAAAAAAGCCATGCAATCTTTCTTCGGGAGGATTCATTTTGTTAGAAAGTTCATCTCAGGCTTCACCAAAATAATATGACCCTTTCACCTGATGATGAAGAAATATGTTGCATACAAATGGAGTGATGAAGCCAAGGGAGAATTTTGGCTAATCAAAGAAGCCATTGCTGAGGCTCCTGCACTGGTCAACCCTGATTTCTGCAAAGGATTCTTCTTATACACCTTTTCTTCTGACCTTTCATATGCTGCAATCCTCACTCAAAAAAATGATGATGGCAATGAAGTGCCCATTTCCTACATGAGTTCAAATCTCCAAGGAAAAGAACTAAATTATCCAGACATGGAGAAACGGGGCTATGCAGCTTTCAAGGCCATTAATTTTTTTTTCCCTTACTTACTAAAGACCAAGACGAAAGTAAATATGAAAAAAGGGAACTCAGGGAGGGGCTCTTATGGAGTAATGAAGCACTGATGTATGAGTGAGAAGCATCAAAAACCTTTTCGGACCCCGAGTCATGGTACCACGACATACGCTTCTATCTAGTATAGGGTCCATGTCGTGAACACATGGATGCATCACAGAGGAGAGCTCTCAGATTAAAATCCAATATGTATTATTTGGCCAACAACATCTTGTACAGAAAAAATCATGATGCAATCTAGTTGAGCTATTTAGAGAAAGATGATGCCAACCACATATTGAAAGAAATGCACAACAACCCAACGGGGGGTCATTATGGTGGAGAGATCGCTGCCTACAAAATATTGAGAGATGGATATTATTGGCCCATAGTGTTCAGAGACTCACATGCCTATGCTCGTAAATGAAAGGCGTGCCAAACTGCCACAGGACGAAAAAGAAAGCCTGCTATTCCCCTCAGGCCTGTCATGATTTATCAACCATTCTAGCAATGGGGCCTAGACGTCATAGGCAAGATCACTCTAAACTCCTCACAGTAGCACAAGTGTATACTCACAGTGACTGATTACTTGACCAAATGGACTGAATCCATCCCACTCTGGAAGGTGAACGAAGATGAGGTAATATCATTCATTGAGAAATTCATTATCAACAAGTATGGCACCCCTGACACTCTCATCTTTGATAACGCTTCTTATTTTTCATCTCTAAGACTAACTGAGTTTTCCATTGATAAGTCAATCCACATAAAATATGCATCAAACTATTATCCCCAGGGAAATAAAGTTGCAGAGTCTTCCAATAAGAACCTTATCCGCATAATCCGCAAGATAGTCGCTGATAACCAGAGGAACTGGCACAACACCTTGACAAATTTCCCTTGGCCCGATAGGCTCACCCCTAAATTAGCCTTGGGAAACTCTCCATACTTCCTAGTCTATGGACAGGAAACCATCTTGCCCCAAAACGTTGCCCTTCCATCCTTACAACTCTCCCAAGCTTCAAGAGGAACCCCTTCAGCCCCGCTTCAAGAAAGGATTGACCAAATGATGAAGCTGCAGGAATTAAGGGATAGAGCCAGAATTAAATTCAAAAATCACCAAATGATTGTAAAAAGATGGTTTGATCATCATCTGGTGGCAGATAAATATTTCCAAGTGGGGGAACTAGTTTTGAAATGCGACAAGCTGAGTGAGCCAAAGGGTAAACACAAAAAATTCCAACAGTTATGGCTGGGCCCATTGCAAGTCATTGAAAAGATTGGTCAAGGGACTTACATGTTGAAAACATTACAAGGGGATACTGAAAAGCTCCCTGTTAATCACTAGAATTTGAAGAGATACTTCCAGTAGCCACCAGAATGGTGGTTGCCTCCTGAGCAGGATAGAGTTCATTTCTTTTTGTTGTTAGTTTAGTTGTGTTTCTGTCCTTTCCTTTGTTTTCTATCAATTCTATTCTCCTGTTGTTTTGAATTACATTCCTTTTCAGCCTGCTAATTGTATTCCTCCGGTCTCCTTCTACCTTTTAGAGCTCCCCTCATTCACTACTCTCGGCCTCTCCCTGCCTCATTAGCTTGCTGATGGTTCTGATGTTCCTGAATCCATCATTTCCCCACAAATTAAGCAAACCTTCTATCAGGCATGAACACTTGAGAATCAACAGTGGAATGCAAACCAAAACCCCTCATTGGCATCTGTTGGGAACTGTGAGATATGTTGATAACTTGAACATTTAGAGCATGTAGGGGCATCTTTATAAAACAAAAAATGTGTAACTACATTTGGACTAGCATGGAGGAATGTTGCATTCAAATAAATCCCACTCAGACCTAGCCTATACTTGCTTTTAAGGTTTATAGTCATTCTCCATTGGTCCCATACACCACATTAAGTGGTCCAATACCTGTTACTCACAAGTAAATCTCCTTTCATTTGCTAAGCTCAGTGTCTCATACCCAGTGGAAAATCTAATTGTGCTCTAGTCCTTGTGCCTAAAACTAGAAGGACTTATCTAAAAAGAAATGAAATCTCAAGTCCTTGTGCCAATCTAGAAGGATAGTTTGTTTGGGAAGCCGATTAGAGTAAGGAATGTTGCTGGGCTTGGAGTACCAGTTGACAAAGCAAGCCCAACCTTGCTTAAGTAGTTTAAAAATATGGCATGATCCATGATTGCGTCCCATTCAATTAATAAATATAGCACTGAAATTCTCATATAAAGTGCAATAAAAGCATGTCTACATCAAGCTTGATGAGAAATAAAGAGTTGAGGCACACACCTAAATAGGTATGGAGAGACTAATGACGGCCCCAAAGGGATTTTTGAAAGTGGGAAATAGGTAGAGGGAGGTCAATAAACCCCATAATACTGCCATTGGAGAATGCCTGTCAAAATCATATCAGCAAGTAGAAGCTATTTGTCTCTATCCCCTCTGAAGCAATACTGTTTAAGTGGAACCAATGCTTCTCCATCTATATAGTTTGCATTTCAAGTTTATTTTAACATCCTAATGTTTTATTGATATGAAGGTTATTTGGAAGTAGATAACTAGTTCGCCCAGCGGTTCACCATTTTTAGTGGCCACAACTACCACCCTATTGAGACATGCTTCTACAACAAATTTCCAATGGGTCCCCTAGAAGTTTAACTTTTCATATTTCGGAATGATCTGTTTTTTCACATGGATGTCAACTTCTTACCGAGTCAAACTTTCAAGGCTTAATGGCTAAACCATTAAATATACCTCTGTTGTGTGGATCATTCATGACACAACCTGTCCCTTTATCCTCTCCCTTCATCAAAATCTTTTGACCCTCATAAACATGCATGGTACATTAGCGCCCACACAAACCATCACCCCTACCCTTATCATAATCATTTGTTGGTTCAACTTGCAAAACGCTTCGTCGCATAATTGTCATGTTATAATCCCTTTATAAAGGAAAGCCTTCACAAAATACATAAATCATCCTCCCTTTCACACATCGCTAATCGGCCAAGCCCTGAAGCTATGCAAAAGGGGCGCAGAGGTGTTCCGGACCCGAAGGCCATATCTAGCCACACAATATCTATATTATATCATATATATATATATATATATTATATTCAGGTCTTAAGTCCTTCACGCCCTAAGTCCAAGATCCATACATATATATGGCATTCCCCTGGCCTCCGGACCTGATGACACCATGAACTGCATTATATACATTATCGGGTCCGGTTCCCAATCGCTCATCACATATCGGCAGATCCTGGGGTCATGCAGTTAATGGAGAGGTGGAAGACGGACCTGCCGATGATTATAAACCCTGGAATATTAATTCCACCCCAACGTCCATACGTAGGCCTTTCCATATATCCATGTGTTTGTGATGAAACATTAGAGTCGGAGTTTTCCAAAGGGAATGGCAACATTGTGGACCCGAAGGGATTTATGAACATTAACGTATATGTGTTTTCAGATCCACCTCCCAATCACATATCACATATAGGCAAAGCCTCGGGCTTTATACATATTACACACAATGATATAGCGGACCCGCCGATCCTATCAAGCACATCATATAATATATGGGGTCCGGAGTTAATCTCTTATCACTATCGGGAGGCACAGGGCTTATATATATGGCACTCTACCATCTACCAGACCCGATGGTTTTATCAACCACGATATATATATATATATATATATATATATATATATATATATTATATATTATATATATATATTATATATATATATATATTATATATATATATATATATATATATATATATATATATAAGGTCTGGAGCATTTCACATATCGCAATTGGCCCAATCCAAAGTTTCATATATAGAAAACCATAACCTCCCGGACCTACTGATGATTACAAAGCCTAGCATATAATTTTTCAAGTCCGCAATTTGGATTTGGCTGTGTGTTTTGCGACAATTTTCAGTGTAAACTGAGTTTGGCTTGCTAGGCTTAATCTATGCATAAAGCTAAAAACCAGAGACCAATTCTTTAGAGTTTGATGAGATAAATGTTCAATAGAGGAAATATTCATGTTTTCAAGTATTTTTGTTGTATTTTTATAAGCGTGACTAGTGTCTCTTAGTTCTGTAGGCCAGGAGTAACTAATGCACAAGCAGATCCAGAAAACCCTTATATGCAGAGGTGTTCTGTCGAAAGAGTCGACCTTTGACATTTTCAGTTGGTTTCCAAGCATTGCCTATGTGTTATGAAAACGAAACCACTCTAGATCGCATCATGAACAAGACACACAGCCATCCTCTCTAATCAATAACCATTCTGTGCCCAGGAAATGAAGCACCCTAATGACAAGAAATTCCCTTTACGTGTCAACAATGACACCAACTTTTTTCACCTGTTTATTCTGATCGGCATGATGAACGAAGGAGAGGGAAGGCAAGGAGGTAGGGAAGACAAAGAGCGAGAGGATTTTAGCATAAATATTACCTCCGAAGAGGAGAAAGGGCTTTTTATTTTTGAGAAGAACAGTGTTTCTTTATTGTTAATGAGGACTATTTTTGAGGGAAGAAGGAGCCATTAGTTTCAGACTTATTGTATTGTTTTGGATCAGGGTGTTGTTACTGGCATGAATGTAAATGTGATTTATATTTATGCATATCGATGACTTACAGTTCACTATTGGTCTTGTTAAATTGAATGTGATTTAGTTTCATGGTTAACTTGTGAATGGTCTCTGATTTTAAACTAAATTAAACATCAATTTCACTTTTGATTCCATAGAAGAATGTGGATTCCTATATGAGTGATTGGATTGCAATTTAGATTTAATACAGTCTTCTCCCGCTTTGAATTCAATGATTGATTCATTTGGACTTGAATCTATGCATGATTTTTAACCTTCTTTATCACACTCCTGCTGAACATATATATGATGTTTAAAACTCTGTATCATGCTCTTGCAGGATAGATTAGAGTAGTTAGAAGTAGTATAGATAGGATTTAATACATAGAGGTTAACTGTCTAATTTTTTTGATTTAATTGAAGTCTTCCTCCCAGAAGCAATATTTCGACATGTTCAAGTGGTTTACGGGGTCCCTTAAAACCCATCGGAGCTAGCCAATCCAAACAAAAGTGGGTCTAATTGGGGCTTGCGATCGGGTTAGTTCCCCTTGTTGGCATAGTGCTCATTTTCCATGTCAACACTATGTCATCATTTTTCTTTTTGATTAGCTATTCTGCAGCCTTTACATCCTTAGGAGCATGGCCCAACTCTATGATTAAGTCCTTTAAGGACTTTATCCTGGTATCCTTGGCCTGTGAAGAAGCCTTCTCTAGTTGTAATTGCGCTGATATATTATTCATCGAATTTTGTAGTTGATGTGCTACAATGGTTGGTCAATGTGGAATAGACCATTTCTCTAGTTTGCTTGTGCAGTTACATTTGGTCTATAGGATGTATATCCTTCGCCAGCACCTCAAAATCTATCTTCAAGTAATTTGCTATAGACCTAGGCTGCTGTGTGGTTGGCTTCATGAAATTCATTTGCATCTTACCTTCGTTTAAATCAAAGGCTGACATTAGCCTTGTTTGATTGGTGGGAGCCATTTTAAGGTATTGTGCATAGCTCTGGCCTTCAATCTTTCAATTCCAACCTTTATTTCTTTGTATTTCTCTCTAATGTCCTGGTCTTGGCCAGTTGGAGCCCTGAATGAGGATACTTCCACGCTCTGTTGTCTTTCAAGCATTTGAGCCTGTATAGTGGAAGGTTCTTGTGTTCCTCCAAAGGGAGTTGCATGTCTGCTCTATATCCTTTCTATACCTATGGTTCTAGTTGTTTCCTCTGTAAAATCTTGTTCTTAAAAAGGATTTAACTTTTTCCTCTTAACATAAGTCTGTGCAATAGGTCTTTAGGAAGGAGTAGCTTCGTCTCTATCTCTTTTAGGATTTTTCTCCTTGTTTAGAGGAGTCTGTACAATAGGAGGATTATTCATTATGTGTTCTGGCTGAGCCGGCTCTTCTGATATGTCTAGTTCCTCTGATTCTTCTAGCTCTTGAGGTCCTTCTTCTACTTGTTGCCCACTGTGTTCCTATATTTCCCTTTGGGATTGGGATTCTCCTGGCACCTGTACAAAGGAATCTTCATCAAGTCTTCTTTCTAGATCAATCAAAAAATTATTGACAGCAAATTTTGTGTTATCTCGGTCTATTAAAGTGTTCTCCACCCATTCTAGTTGATTTTCATATTTTTCTATCTCAGGAATTCTATGGTGGATATAGGGAGATAATTTGTTTTTTTGTCTTCTATTACAGATGAAATCAAAAGGGTCATATCTCCATATGAATATTTCTTTCAGTTTCAGCCTTTGAAGGATTTCTTCTGCTTCCTTTCCAGCTTCCCTATTATTGCATATAAAGGGGCCAAGCTGGTCTTTTATTCTGAGTTGAGATTTCTTCTTGGCTTTTACAAAATGTACCTCATCTGAATTAATCATTTGCCTATAGTACTCTAGAGAAAACAATCTCATGGGGAGGTATCTTGGTAGTTTGTAGGGTGCTAACTCGCAGCGATATATTCTAATTTCAGTGTGATTTTGGTACAAGTACCAATCTCCCACTCTGTATTGTTTGGACAACTGTAGGACCCTCCTGATATCTGCACTGATTCTGGGGGGAGGACTTCCTAACAATATAGTTTTCACTGGGTGCACAAAAAGATCTATGAAATCTGTATAATTATATGGAGAGTCACACTGGTGGATTAATGGGGTCCAGAAGACTACTGATCTAGGGTTTCCTCTTGTATCAAGATTTTATAGTGTAAATGGGAATTTATTTGCTTGATAGTACAGGAAAAGATGATATAAAACTAATGAGTCTTTGAATACTCTTTCATTGTCCATTCTCATGTATTGATCATGCATCTTATCTGCAATGAAATTGACATAATCAAACATGATGGGAGGGGGTTGTCCAGGAGTGTAAATGCACATGAAGGCTATAATAATTTCATCAACAAACTCACTTGTAGTCTGGCCTAACACACTAGATATCATTGCTATGATGTCTCGGCCAAGTTTAGAGAATATGGTCCACATGTATGGGGGAGGGTCCTTTGGAATGTATTGTTCTTCCCTAATGATGGTCTGGAATAACTGAGCAAGTTTGTTGGAGGTGATTGTAGGGAATCTGTTAAGAAGGTCTCCAAAAGAAAGGGGTGTTAGGGGTGTTAGGTTTTGGCCTGGTTGTAACTGCAGTATTTCATTAATGGAATCAACACTGATGGTGAATAATACAGTATGGTCAGGAGTCATCATTGCTCTTTGGCTGGGACTATAGTTCATATGGCAGTAGTGGATAATTTCAGGGAAGATATGAACTCTAGGGAATTGGTACTTGGGTAAACCTGATTCCCAAAGACCCATTTTGTCTGTGTGGTTTAAGTACTGGTCTCTGTACCTGCAGTATAATCTTAGTGGGGATTGTTCAACAGAGGTGTCTTTGATTTGAAAGTCTTTTTTTGCCACAGGGAGATGGTCTAAGTCCCGGTGGGGAGTAGAAATTTGCAAGACATTCAGTGTAACTAGAGAAGCCATCCTTGGTTCTATGCACTCAAGGACGGCGACGAAATTTTTTCAGTCAAATTGGGGGCAAATTGGTTCAGTTCATAGTAGTTTAGCATTACTGGGCAATTGTTTACTTAATTACTTAATGACTTAAAGCAATTGAGTAACAATTTTGGGAATTAAACATGGTTTCTCAGTAATTTTGGGTAAATACCTGGTTTTGGCTCTGAACGGGTTGATGTGCGACTGTACATGGTTTGTAAGAGGCATACGTGACTGAAGAGTGGTTCCGAAGTTCAGCAACTTCAATAGGTTGGCAGTTGGACGTGGGTTGACGGTTGCATGTACTCTGGTGCTTGCATGGAGGTCTGAGCGTCTTTTTCATGATAAAACTAAAAAACAATGAGTTTTTTGGTTTATTTGTAAAGTCAACCAATTTGGCAAGTACACGGGGAAAGTTATGTTTGGCATTAAGCAGGGGATGAGACATTTTGTCGTCTAGCGGGAGGCGGTAAGTGGGTTTGTATCGCATTGCTTTTGGGCTGGAGTGGTTTCAGGGTGAGGCCGCCCAATTCCATTCATCTGGCGCCACGTAGCAGTGGGGTGAAAAGTGAAACCACCCATATCGGGCAAGTAGAGGTCGATCTTCAGAGGCCGCCTGATAGGATTGTTAACCGTCAAATCTAGAGAGGGTAGATCGCACGATGATCGAGGTGGGGTCTTGTCAGGAGGTTTAATGGAGGAGATCGATGGAGGTTTAAGCATGGCAGGATTAATTTAATCAATGAAATATGGATGTTTAAGGGCATCGGGGGCGATTCCATTGGCAGAGGTTGATTATTAATTAACTGCAGATCGGTTAATTAATTCGTTTATCGGGGTAGGGGTTTATTATAAAGTTTATGTTTCAAACTTTGGGATGGGATATTAATATTAAGGGGTTTTAATAAATACATAGGGGAAAAGGGTTATTTTCTTGGGAGTTAATACAGAAATAAAGTTAAAAGTTAATATGAACGAAGACGGAGAATGTTTTAGCGCTAAGTGTAAAATGAATTCTTTGCAATTAGTTTTTTCTTTTCACATAGAAAACATAAAAACTTAGGCTAAATGTATATTTGTGGGTTTTTGTGAAAAAGAGGTTTCTTCATGGGGGAATGATCACTTTTCTAAGGTTTTACCTTTAGAGAAATAGGTTTATTAGGGGAAAGTGAGTTTCCCTAGGAAATTAATGTTTTTCATAATGGAATGGATTTATTTGGGAATATGGGTGAGTTTGAAGGGGGTGAATTCTTATGATGGGACTTTTAGTACTTAGGACCTATAAGTTATTGGGCCGAGGGTCCGGTCCCTCTAGAAGTCAGAGAAATTCTCTAATCCCCTTTAACTTAAGATTTTAGGTACTTTAAGACTTTCCTTGGGAATTAGTTAAGCGGAAAATGTAATGAATGAGGGAGGTTAATCAATTAACTTTGTGTATTTCCGTAAATGCTCAATTTTCATCCATGCTTAGAAATTTGATGATGAAGGTGAATAATATGATCTTATCTAATCAATCATCACAATTATGAAACCATTCATCTACTTACCCATCTACTCATCCTACCATTTTTACTTCTCTTTATTAGGGTTCACTTAAACTGGCAAACCCTTTATCAAAACTTTTCTTTTATTTTACAAAAATAATCTATCTAAGTCTAACCTTATTACATCCAAGGGCTCAGATTAAATAGTTGAACTCCTTTTATTTACTATACCTATCTACTTATCTGCCAAGATTAAACAGTTTGGTTAGATTTTATTCTCTATCTCTAAGCATAAAATTGAAAACATGAAATAGACAAGTTTAAACATTTTGACCATCCATGGGTTGTGGCATAGGTAACAAGCTGCACACAATATTCTATTCTACATCAAAAGCAAATAGTAGTGGCATTTTGACTTGCACACTCATGGTCTTTTTCCTTTCTTGGGGTTCATTTTTTATCTTTTTTGACCTTTTTTATTCTTTTTGTCCTTTGATTTTTGTTTTTAGGACATACCCTCTTTACATTTTTTATTTTTTAATTTTTATTTTTTTTAATATGGAAAAGATTTGCAAAAATCAAAGGTATGTACATATTATAGATTTTACCTCAGCCATTCAAAAATTTTGACTCCTATTGGTATAGGAACATAACAGTGGCTCCACTTGGGGATGGAATTTCCTAGTGAAATGTCAAAAACTAATAGATCAATAACCATTTGAATTACTGTGATTTTACTTTGCAACTTTTCCCTTTTACTTTGCTGCATTATTGGTATTTATGACAGTGAAACTTTTTAAGCTTAGGGCCTTCTCTTCAGGCTTCAACTACAAAATTACCATCCAATCCACACTAAACTTTTTAAGAATGAAATATATACAAGTAATTAGTGAAATCAATGACTCGGATCTATGTAGTGCTTAAGCATTTGACCATTACCTGGTCCTCCTTCTAACTCTACACCATCCAATTCTTTGAGGAAAAAAGCATTATTACCCCTGAAGGCATAAATGATGTAAGGGCCCTTCCATAGGAAGTCAAACTTCCCATTTTCACCTTTATACTCCCTTCTTGAGTCCCGTTTCAAAACTTGATCTCCTAGGTAGAAATCTTCTACCTTAGTCCTTTTGTCAAAAGCTTTCTTGATTCTCTCCTACACAACTTGGGATATGATATACACTTCTTCCTTGGTCTGCTGTAAGTGTATTTTCTAGTTGATCCTACTTTGAATATCATTTGGCTCAACCTAATCTTCTTGGAGCAACTTCATCACTGGTGTTCCCAAGAAATATGGGAAAATGACTTCCATTCCATAGACTAGACGATAAGGATTGGTAGCAATGGATTTATTTGTGGTCAGCCTATCTGCCAACAAATTATTTACTAGCTTCTTGTTCCAGGTTTTCTTGTTATCTTCCAAATTTCTTTTGATGATATTCACTAAGCACTTGTTGGAAGACTTTTCTAGTCCGTTTCCTTGGGGATAGTAGGTTGTGCAGTGACCCAGGGTTATATGATATTTGTTGTAGAAATCAATCATCTTCGTTGATTTGAAAGCCGCCGCATTGTTTGTGATGATTTTGGTTGGGCAACCGAACCTGGACAGAATGTTGGCCTCAAGGAAACCTATTATGATAGTGTCAGTGGCTTGTCTTGAGGGTATGGCTTCTATCCACTTTGTAAAATAATCTGTGGCAGTCAAGATCCATCTATGTTGGGTAGAGGAAGGGGGATGAATTTCACCAATGAAGTCAAGACCCCACTATTGAAATGGTGCTTTTGTAGATATTGGATTCAAAGGTAATGGTAATATTTTTCCTTTTCCTTAAAAAATCTGACATTTGTGACATGAGGTTACAAATTTCTCTACATCAGAAAATAGAGTGGGCTAGTAAAAACCAGCTCTTAAGATCTTGTCAGTTGTGGTATTCCAGTAAGGATGTCCCCCATAGTCACCTGTATGAAATTATTGTAATATTTTTTCAGATTCTTCCTTTAACAAGCAATTAAGAAGGATTCCTTCGTGATTTTTCCAAAATATAGCATTGTCAATTATGTAAAACTTCAAATATTTCATTTTTAAGAACCTACTTTTAGTCTTGGATAACTCAGGAGGAGCTTGAAGATTTTGTAGAATGTATATAATGTCAACATACCATGGTGAGTCAGTAAAGGCCTGGCTAATCTATGGAGTCACCATCTCCTCTTCATTATCCAATTTTGAAATGAAATTTATGTCTAGGGCCTGATAGTTTGATTCAACCATGAGCTTGGCTAAACCTTGGACTTTGATCAATTTTGTAGGTTTAATTTCTATGTCATATTATAATATGGTAGCTATCCACTTCCCTCTCTTTCCATCTGTTCCATCTTGTGTTAGGATGTCTTTGACTACAACATTGGGAACATAAGCTACTATATAAGAATAGAGGATATAAACTATGAAATGTTTAATGGCTTTGACTAGGGAAAAAGATTGTTTTTCCATTATATTATACTTTAAAGGTGCATCTCTCAGGGATTTACGGAAGAAGGCTATTGGTTCTTCAAAACCCTGATCATTTTTCTGCAGTAGGACTGCAGCAATGGTATGTTCTGAGGCGAAATAAGATATGATGAAATCCCTATCAAACATTGGATTGATGCGAATTGGAGTTTGTGTTAAGGCTAGCTTTATATTTTTGAAAGGCATTTTAGCCTTAAGTGCCCATTTAATAGTTGAATCTTTCTTTAACATGTTTAATAATCTAGTTAGTTTAGCTAAGTTAGAGATAAATGTTATAAAAATGTTTATTGTACCTAAAAAGGCTTGTAGTTCTCTGATGTTCCTAGGATGCGGTATCTGTAAAATGGCTTCAATTCTTGTTGGGTCGATTCAAATACCATATTTGGAGATTATGTGGCCTAGTAGCTTCCCCTCTTCCAACCCAAACAATGATTTTTAGGATTTAGAGAAATTCCATACTTCCTACACTTGGTGAGGACTTGCCTAAGGCGATCCAGGTGTTGCTGATATGATTTAGAGAATATCATGATATCATCTAGGTATATTAACAAGAAGTCATGGATTTCCTTAGCAAAGGTTAAGTCCAGATATATATATATATATATATGAACGATATTTGATAATATTTCGAGTCCGATAAAAAGGGCTTTTTCAATGTAAATTGCATTTTTATTAAATAAATGAAAAACAAAAGAAAATGCACAGATGGGATGAAACCAGACCCGAAATGGTTTATTAATGTTGTTGTATATATTTCAAGTTCGATAGGAGCGAGATTTTCATATTTTAATGTATTTTTCAAATATAAAGGGAAATCACAAAACAAGCAGGATTTTGGGCGAGCCGTAGGCGATAAGTGGTTTTGGCCAGGCTTTGCCCGAGCCCATACACTGGCTGCCACATGTCTAGGCCCTAGACAGAGAAAACCACCCTTTTCAGGCGATTAACCCCAGTAAAAATGAGCCGCCCAAAATGAACCTCAGCTGTTGGATCCAGATCTCCCAGATCAACGATGGGGATGCACTAAGCGACATAAAGGTGGACCTGATAGGAGTTATAAGGCGAGATTTATATTATTTCAAATTTGATAAACAACAAATTGGAATATTTCTTGTGTTTTGAGTGTATTTCTCTGTGAAAAAATAGAACACAGTTTTTGGGGATTTCAAAGGCCCGATGACCCATTCCATTACAGAATAGGTGGCCACCATCCCTGAAAGTGTTTAGCAATTATTGTTAACACTCAGAGGGGGACTCGAGTGGACAGAGGCTGAGGAGTCGGAGAGCCCAAGAAGGTGAAACGAAAAGACAACACCAATTGGATTTAAAGCCACAGAAGATAGAAGGCAAAGGCAAGCAGTGCTGAGACAGAGAGAAAACATAGACAGAGAGTCAGTGAGGAGAGTCTGTGTACTCAAAAAGATTTGGGGGATCCGAGTAAAAGCAGTGTTGTTTGTATTTGTGTGTGAGACTCAAATTGAGCTAACTTTTGTAAAACTCTATTTTGAATACATAATGGAGAGGTCACCACTGAAGGCTTTACCAGGAGACGTAGCCCAGGAGTGTTGGGTGAATTCCTTATTAAACTTGTTGTGTTTTGTGTATTATTTTCTTTAACTACTTCATTGTCTATGTATTTCGCAATCTTATCGATCCATTGCACAAAGTAACATATGCATACTCATGCACATGAGTCTATAATACCTTAATAATTGTCTAAGATCTTATCATCAGACCAAGTGGTATCAGAGCTTTAGGTTTGCTAAGGTTATACAAGCTTGTGTTGGCTTGTTTAATGCTAACTAGATCAAAGCTAAAACTAGGATAAGGAGAACTTGTTGAGACTAATCCAGAAATTGGAAGAGTCTATCCTAGGAGGAGGATGGTAGAACAAACCTCATCAGAATCAGGCTCAATTCATGGACAGTTTCATGACCATGAGAGCCATGGTGGAAGAGATGTATAGAGAACTTAAGAAAGGCAGAGGTGAAATCACTTCAACATCTCAAATAGAAAAAGGAGCAGAGGAAACTCTTCTAGATGGCCATCTAGAAGGCAAAGGGAAAGAAGAGAGACCCTCTCCACCATCTAATCCATCATCACCATCCTCATCATCTTCTTCACATAAAACTAGCCCTGAAAAGAAAAAGAAGAAAACTATTGTGATTAAATTAGATGTCAAATTTGATTTACCAATTTATGATGGTGAATTAAATGTAGAAAAGCTAGATAATTGGATTATACAGATTGATGTATATTGCAGGGTGCAGAACTTCAATTTAGAAAGGAGAAAGATTCAGCTAGATAGCCTTCGCCTTGGAGGAACTGCCCTAGTGTGGTGGGAAGGCAAGACACAAGCTGATTTGAAGAAGAATGGTAAAATTATTTCTACCTAGAATGAATTTGTTTCTGCCATTAAAAATAAATTCTATCCACTATCTTATATGCAACAAGCAATGATGAGTTGGCAAACTCTTCACTAGCTAAAGGGCCAAAGTGTACAAAGCTATACCTAGGAATTTAGAAAAAAAGCTTTAATTCTAGGCATTTCTATAGACTCGCCTAAAACTTTGTTGAAGTATATAGGTGGCCTACACAGCTATTTGAGGCACACTATTCTCATGTTTAACCCCACTAGCATAGATGAGGTATCTGTTCAAGCTACACATCTAGATGCTAGAGGCAAGAATGTGAACCCAGATATTGGGGGATCATCAAAACCCATTGCAAGTAAGAACAAGGAAAAGAAGAAGCAAAAATGGAAGGAGAGGAAGACAAATATTGTACAGAAAGACAAACCTTCATCCATTCACCGCAAGAAGGATGGGCATGATGATGAACACTGATGGTCTTTGCATCTGAAGTTGAAACCCACGAAGTTCGGTGGTAAGAAGAAGAATACTGCTGCTGCTATTCAGAAATATTTGGGGTCAGACTCAAGTGATGAAACAACAGTCACAACCACAGTATAAAAGGTAAAAATTCTAAAGCATATACTGGTAATTTTGCACAATCTATTGATAATGAAGACAATGAGAGGAAAAATCATGAGCTTTTTCATATTAGATTTATTTCCAAGCATCAAAAGATTGATACTTTATTTGATAGTGGTTCACAAGTAAACTTGATTTCTGAAACAATTGTAAAGAAGTTGGGCTTACTAACAACACCTCACAAGA
>APFE031147739.1:0-29531 GCA_000404065.3 Pinus taeda | reverse complement strand
TTAGACTCCTATATATAGAGAGGAGGTCTTTTCATTTGAATCATCGAAGAATTGTTCATTTATGTAATGTAAAGGAGGTTTCCCCCTCGAAGAGGCTGAATTCTAAGGCGTTGATCTATCTTTTCTTGAGCTAGTTTCATAACACAAAGACCATTTGAGATTGAAACAGATTCTAGTGACTATGCCATGGGAGCAATGTTGATGCAACATGGTAAACCCATATGTTATCATTTTGAGACATTTAATTTTGTAGTAGTTAATTATCCCACATATGATGAAGAATTGTATGCATTAGTACAGAGTGTGAAAAAGTGGAAACATTACCTAATGGGAAAAGAAACAATTATACATATTGATCATCAACCACTTCAATATTTACACTCACAAACTAAATTACAGAAATCAAGACACTATAGATGGATGGGTTTTCTACAACAATTTCATCTTGTCATTAGATATAAGATAGGCATACACAATAAGGTTGCATATATGTTATCCAGACCAATCATAAATGCATCTACTATACTTAAACATAACTCAGTATTGCATGAAAGCTACATTGAACAATATGCTCAAGATGTAGATTTTAAAGATGTATATGCAACTTTAAGTCATGGAAAACAAGTAGAAGAATTGGATTATCATGTTAAGGACCAACTCTTATATCATTTGGGAAAGTTATGCATTCCTCAAACTGAAAGAGTTAACATAATTCGAGAAGCACATACTTCTCTAATATCAGGTCATTTTGGTGTAAGCAAAATAGTTTCTCAGCTCCAAAGGTTTTGTTATTGGCCAAGAATGAATGAAACAATTTCTAGATATATTAAAGGGTGTACCATGTGTGCTAAAAACAAGCCTAGCAATAGAAAACTAGGCTTGTACACTCCACTTCCAGTTCCTTCTCATCCTTGGGAAAGTGTTTCCATGGACTTTGTTGGAGGATTGCCAAAATCTAGAAAGGGTCATGATTATTTATATGTTATTATGGATAGGTTTAGAAAAATGTGTATTTTAATACCTTGTAACAAGCAAATTACAGTTGAACAAACAACAAAGTTTTTCTTTCAGCATGTATGGGTTCATTTTGGGTTACCCACTTACATTGTATTTGATTGAGATTCTCGATTTGTTGGGAAGTTTTGGTCTAGTCTATGGGAGTTGATGGACACCATATTGAAAAAGAGCACAACATTTCATCCACAAATAGATGGCCAAACAGGGGTGGTAAATAGGACAGTGATTCAGTTGCTCAAAGTCTATTGCAGCAAGCATTCCAAACTTTAGGATGAACATTTGTGTTATGTGCAACATGCTTACAACTGTGCTAAGCACTCTTCTACACAGAGATCTCCTTTTGAGACTTGTTTTGATTTCACACCAAGGTCTCCCTTGGATTTTGTGTTTAGTAAATACACAGCAGTTGATGGACACAGTGATGTGGACAAAGCAACCAAGTTAATTGAACAGATCCAAGAAATTCACCAGGCAGTGCAGGAACAACTGGAAAAGAGCCAAGCCAAGTACAAGGCAAGACATGATAAGCATCGAATTGAGCATAGCTTCCAAGTTGGTGATCAAGTTTGGATGTACATCAACAAAGATAGTATGCAAGGTGAAGGTAAGAAGTTGAAGCCAATAAGGTATGGGCATTTCAAGATACTTGAGAAAATTGGTGAGAACGCTTTTTGCCTTAATTTGCCAGCTTACATGCACGTCTATTCAGTAGTTAATGCATAGAACTTGAGACTGTTTGAACCTTCGTTGATTGAAGATCCTGAAGAGCAAAGTCAGTTGCCTTCTTTTTATGATCTGTTGCCTGAATATCTCAATGAGTTGTATGAAGATATAGTTTTGGACAGGAAGGTGAGAACTACATGTAGAGGGGATGTTGAGTACCTCAAAATTGGACTCAAAGGTTCAAAACCAAGCAATGCAAGATGGATATATATTGGACAAGTGAGGAAGTTGTATCATCACTTGATTGATGCTTAAAAACCAACTTTTGGTGGTCCAAAAGCCTGTTTTCAGTGGGAAGGCGTGATCCAAATGGATCCTAGAAAAACCTCTAAGTCTTCTAAACATTCACGACTATCGCAAAAGAAGAGCCTTTTAAAAAGTCGGATTACGCTATCGGGAGGCAAAAACATGAAGAAACTAGCGAAATAAGGCTTATTGGAGGTCAAAGGAACAGTGCATCGAAGTAGTCAGATCTGGCCGATCAATCGTCCAGATCCAATCAGAAAATCGCAATTGGCGGAGGCTATCAGAGGCAGCTATATGAGAAGCGTGAAAACGATCAACGCAATTAAATGAGAGCCATTGATCTATGCGTGTAGATCAACGGTCTAGATTCAATCGCACTATCACATCACTGATTGATATCTCTCTCTCTCTCTCTCTCTCTCTCTCTATCTATCTATCTATCTATCTATCTATCTATCTATCTATCTATCTATCTATATATATATATATATATATATATATATATATATATATATATATATATATATATATATATATATTTTTTTTTTTTTTTGGACTTAACCATGGCCCAGAGGATCGATGACATGCGATTGTGATATCACAATATCACATTGGAGCTATGCAAAGGAGTGGGGCTGATAACAAATGTGACTACGATCACCGGCCCCAATAAGATTATGAATGATATTTGATAATATTTCAAGTCTGGTAAAAGGGATTTTTCAATGTAAATCGTATTTTCATTAAATAAACGAAAAATAAAAGAAAATGTGATGATGCAATGAAACCAGACCCAAAAGGGTTTATTAATGTTGTTGTATACTATTTCAAGTCCGATATGAGTGGGATTTTCATATTTTAATGTATTTTTCAAATATAACGGAAAATCACAAAATAGGTAGGATTTCGGGTGAGCCGTAGGTGGTAAGTGGTTTTGGTCGGGCTCCACTTGAGCCCATACATTGGCTGCCACGTGTCCAAGCCCTGGAGAGAGAAAACCACCCTTTTGAGGTGGTTAACCCCCATATGAATGAGCCGCCCGAAATGAACCTCAGCCATTGGATCCAGATCTCCCAGATCAATGGTGGGGATGCAATAAGTGACATAAAGGCGGACCCAATAGGAGTTACAAGGTGGGATTTATATTATTTCAAATCCAATAAACAACAAATTAGCAGATTTCCTATGTTTTTAGTGTATTTATCTATGAAAATAGAGAACGTCATTGTTGGGGATTTAAAAGGCCCAATGACCCATTCCATTACAGAAGAGGTGGCGACCATCTCTGAAAGCGTTCAACAATGATTGCTAATGCTCAGAGGGGGATCTGAGCGGATAGAGGCCGACGAGTCAGAGAGCCTGAGAAGGTGAAATGAACAAACAATGTCAATTGGCTTTAAAGCCATAGAAGGTAGAAGATAGAGGCAAGTAGTGCTGAGATAGAGAGCAAACAGAGACAGAGAGTCAGTTAGGAGAGTCTGTGTACTCAGAAAGACTTGGGGGATCCAAGTTAAAGCCTTGTTGTTTGTATCTGTGTGTGAGACTCAAATTGAGCTCACTTTTGTAAAACTCTATTTTGAAGACATAATAGAGAGGTCACCACTGAAGGCTAGACTAGGAGACGTAGCCCAGGAGTGTTGGGTGAACTCCTTATTAAACTTGTTGTGTTTTGTCTATTATGTTCTTTAACTGCTTCATTGTCTATGTATTTCACAATCTTACTGATCCATTGCACAAAGTAACATAGGCATACTCATGCACATGAGTCTGTAATACCTTAATAATTGTCTAAGATCTTATCATCAGATCAGAGGTAGAGTTTAGTTTGGGATTAATTATAGTGCAGAAATATCTCCTCTATTGGCTGGTTTCACTGATTCTGATTGGGCTGGTGACCTTGATGATCAGAAGTCTACTGTAGGTTATGTGTTCAATCTTGGTTTAGGACCTATTACATGGTCTTGCAAGAAAAAAAGTGTCATTTCTCTTTCTTCAACAGAAGAAAAGTATCATGGTGCCGTAGAAGCTAGTAAGGAAGCCTTGTGGCTTAGTTAGATCCTATCAAAGTTTGGCTTTCAACAGTAGAATTCGACTAAACTTTGGTGTGATAATCAAAGTGCCATTCAACTATGCAAAGATCCAGTTCAACATCAGCGCAACAAACACATTGAACTTCACATGCACTTCATTAGAAAGCTCATTCATGACCATGTTCTTGAAGTTCAATATTGTTCAACAGATGATCAAGTTGCAGACATCTTTACAAAGCCTCTCATAGAGGCGAAGTTTACTAAACTTCGATTTATGGTTGGAGTTTAGGAAGTTGTCACTAGGGGGGATAGGCTCTAATTCCTCCTTCCTTCTCTTATTATGTCATATTTTTACATCCTTCAATCCTATCCCAAGTTTTTCTTAAGGGGGGATGTTAGGATATTTCAACACATAGGAAATAGTTAAGTATAACTTGGTCTAGTGTAGAGTTAGGTAAAGTGTGTTTCTTCACTATGTACTTTTGTCACTTACAATCTGATGGTCATGATATGTAGTGATCCGACGGTTCATTCTCTCCTCGGTATTACTGACACTTGATCTGTGGCTTAACACCCGATTGGTCCATGATCTCTATTTAAAGAGCATGGAAGGTCATTTGTAAGTAACCGTTCATGAGAGAAGCTTATGTAAATTTTCATTCTTTTATTAATAAATTTCCTAAAAGGGTCGTGTTGGTTCAGGTTGTGGACTGTTTCCCTCTTTGAGGGTTTTAACTATGTCAAGAATACTGGTGTATTGATCTGTGATATGTTTGTGAGTGGTGTCCTTTGGTGTTCTGTCTAAGGAACTTACCCTGTAAAATATTACAAATATATTATTATTTGGAAGAGGGTGCATGCATGATAAGGGTATGCATGTCACACCTTCAGTTAATTCCAATTTAGATGTTGTTCTAAATTTAGCAATTTCAGTTTTGGATAGATTTTTTCTATTATTAGAGCTTTTCTTTTGTTATTTTTAGCATGCATGATATATTCTTACTAGGAGGGTGTAGATCATTATTCAATTAGAATACTTGTGCATGAGAAATTCCCATCTTAGGTAGAGGACAAAGATCTCAATGAAGGGATGCATGCTTGCATGCTCCAGTTCATCTTTTGATGGCGACACACTTACTTGACACTCTTACCATGCAACTATGGTGCATTAGGTGATCAAATTAGGGTTGTGATTTGACAAAGCCCAACCAAATAGGATTTTGCATGTGTCCATACTCATTGTAATTTCTCTCCTATTCTCCTTATATAAGCGAGATGAAAGGTGTGTCATTGTGTTAGTTATCGAGGTTTTGTTTTGAACTATTGTAGTGTATCTTTTTCAATATTCAATAGAAGATAAATGCAATTGAGAGTTAAAATCTATGCATTTTCCATTCAAATTTTCCAAAGTACGTATTTGTAAATCTACCAACTTATATCTCTCTTTTTTATTGAAACTATCAAGTTTTCAGCTACCTAGTATTTAGGTTATTCTTTCTATGTGCAAAATATGCTTAGCATTGTTAATGAAAATAAAAAGATATAAATATAAAGGGGTATAAAAAATGTTAATGAAAAAATAGATACCTACAATATCTAGTGAAAGTAGGGACTTTTTAAATTGAGAAAGTGTATTGGGTTCGTATTGGTAGGAGTTAAATAAAGTGATTTTTTTATAGGTATTTCCAATATATAGTCAAATTAAGAATATTGTTTAGTATGCCACCACGTGCTATGTTATAAATTCATGAGGTGAACCCTTGTGATTTACTCTAAATGTAATTATAAAATACTTCCTCCATCTCAACAACTTAATCTACAATTTTCCTAATTAAATATATATAAAAAAATGTTTACTTTTTCTTCACCATAATTACCAATAACTCAAAATTAACCCATAAAAATATTAAATCCAATAATACACATAGTCCAACAACAAATAAATAAATAAATAAAAACAAAATGATCTACGAGACACTCCAACTTGAAATAAGACCATAAAAACCACATTGTTTCAAAGTGAGTTGCTCCAACTTAAATAAACCAAGAAATGAATGTTTGCATATTGTCACTTCACTCCAAACTTATAAATAAGTTAACCATAAACACTTAGATATTTAATATTTTCATTATTTTCACTTAAATATATTTACAATCTTCGTTCGTTCTTTTAATTTACATAAGGAAGGGGGCATTCCAATATCATCACATGGCAAGAGAGAACGTACCATGGCCACCTGTTGCCAGCCCACAACACTAAAGTATATCACTCGAAATGAGCCAATCCCCTAACAATTGTATATCACTACTTACGAATAGTAGTGGTCATAGGCCCTCTTGGCTAATGACCTCTTAAAGGAGATAAAATAATTCGCTACATTTATGGTATTCACCACTAAAAATGAATTATTATAGAATTTATGATGCTTTAATTTAGGGTTTCCATTGAAAAATTATCTCTCGCATTGAATGTTATGTGAGTATAAATATGTATCATTCAATTACTGCTATTAATAATTTTATTAACATTTATGTTGTATCTAATACTACGTAAGGATGTGAATATTGATTATTATAAATAAAATCCGCGGGAATATATATAACTTTCATTAAGAGGTTAACTTAAGATATAAAAGTATTGAATTTAAAAGACAGGTTTGTCAAGTCTTATTTTTACCTATTTTTATTAATCTCAACACCTCTTTTATAAAAGCTTATTAAAATAGCCATATAAATTAAATGTTTAGTAAAAACAGATAAACATCAATTCATAATACATATCAAAATACGTATCCCAAAATACATCTTACATTACCTAAATTAATTTTTTTTACAAAATTAACCATTCAAAATTGTTATTATAAACATTAATATAGAAAACCTATTTTAAAATATACACACTTATTACCCTAATTAAATGTCTTATAAAAACAAAAAACCTCCCAACAAAACAATATAATAAAAAATATCAAATAAAAAAAAAGAGAATATTGAATTTGTCTAATGCCAGTCCTCGTTCTTAGCACCTTCCTTACTATTATAAAGTAACTTCGTATCGAACCTTTCCAACCTTCATAGTCACGCAATTCCAATTTTTTAAAACTTTGCAAAATTAACCATTCAAAATTATTATTAAAAAAATTAATATAGGAAAAACCTAGACACACCTCTTACCCTAATTAAATGTCTTATAAAAACAAAAAAACCCTCCCAACAAAACAATCTAATAAAATATTAAATAAAAAAAGAAAATATTGAATTTATCGAATCCCCGGTCCAATCTAATAAAAATATTAAATAAAAAAAGAAAATATTGAATTTATCGAATCCCCGGTCCTCGTCCAACTCCATCTTTTCAGCACCTTCCTTGCAATTATAAAATAACTTCATAATGAGATTTTTTTTTTTTTTTTTTTTTCCTTGAACTTTCCAATTTTCATAGTCACGCAATGAAGGAAAATATGGAATTTGACCAGCCCTGGTCGTCGCCGGCCTCCATCCTTCCAAGCACCTTCCCCACTCTCAATCAAAATGATAAAATATTTTCTTGGTTTGACCTTTCAAACTAAGAAAATAAGCCAACTCCACAAACGACAATGTTGAATGTCAAGGTACATACAAAAATGCCAATCCACAAACGACAAGCGAGGATCGAATTTAAAAGTTGCATTTAATAAGCTTCCGTTTACTTAATTTTTTATAAGGAACTTTGGATACTTTTAAGAAAGTAATAATTAAGACTTGTAAATTGAAATCTTTTAAATATATTAAAATATAAAATTTTCTTTCAAATTGCACAAATCCAACAATAAAGTCTTAAATAGATATCGTGAAATTGGATTTTCTAATTGGAAAAATCATAAATTCAACCATCCCATTCACATGCATCATTATCATTTCCCACTTTTATAAAATAAATGTGTTATCCAAATTGATCGATACCAAACATAGAGTGAGCATGTGATGAAAGAAGGAAAACGATGCCAACGCGTAAGAGCTGTACAAAAAATGCCCATGGTTTGCCTTTTAAAATTTCCACTTCATTTCTATTCGGATTATGTATGGAGGGTGGAATTTTTAGAATAGAAGATAGTAAGGATAGACTATTGATAGCCACTTTGGTAAAAGAATGATCGTGGTTCTCAAATATGGCGCTATTTCTCTCCAGCCATATGCCCCAACAGACAACCAAAGGGAGAGCTCTAACGTTTTTTGGTGGTTTCCTTCCCAACCAATCTATAAGGCATTCATCCACTAAGACCCCACACCATGTATGTATGCTTCCAATAGAATTATGAACCTCTTCCTAAACACTAATAGTTAAGGGACAATTTATGAATAGATGTGGGATGCCTTTAACATTTTCTAGGCATGGGGAGCATCTATTAGGCCCCCAAAAGATTATTTTTGTAGGATATCTTATGCTGGAACTTTTATTTTAAGAACACCCACATAAATAGTTTAGAATTTTGTAGATGTATATGTTTCCATATTTTTTTTACCCATGAAGGAGGAGGGTGAAATTTAGCCGTTGAGCTAAGGTGAGGAACCAAACTTTGGATTGTTGATGCTTGAGGGGGCATAAGACCAAACCAAATTGTCCTCAGTAGGCAAGAGAGATACAAGGTTATGAAAACGGGCTTCAAGGTACCTATTCCATTCATCGATCAGGCCCCCCTCTAGGATTAAGTTTGTTCCCTCTTCCAAACTTGTGGGCCCATCAATCCCCTCGAAATAAACACTTGACGTAAGAAGAAAATGACATGAGTATGCAAGACTTCTATGAGTTGATCGTAAAGGATATGAGATTTGTCACTTTCTATCCATGGATATTTCCCTACTAGAAGTTTTGTACCATCCCATATCTTCCATCAGAGAGCTTGTAAAATGACATAAGTAAACTTTTTAATAGCTTTTCAAACTAATGATCTTTTTGGAGCTTGGATCCAATCCAATATTGTAGAGGGATAGATAAATTTCTTTGCCATGATATGGGTCCAAAGACCAGATCCCGGTATTATTTTCCAAACTCCCTTAGCAGCAAGTGCCTTTGAGAACTAGTTGATATTTTTTAAACCCCATCCTCCAAGCTGCTTTGGGAAAGCAATGAAATACCAAGTTTTCAGGGAAAAAGGTCAATGGTCTTGTTCTCCTACCCAGAGATGTCTTAAACATATATGCTTGATTTAGTGTAAGACACCGAAGGGGACCCATCCAAGTGATTCCCAATAAACAAGAATAACCTCCATCTTTGCCTTGTAAAGTATCATCTTAGCGGCTCTTGATAGAAATTTGTAACAATTCTTGATTTTGAGTTCAATTTTTGCATGAGTTAGGCCCAATCCCGTTTTCAATAGAATTTTGGCTTTAAAAGGAAATCCAAATATTTTATTGGATATCCGAAAGGAGATGGGATTACAAAGAGGATCCTAGAGACAATATCGATATCCTCCTGGTTAAGGGCATTTCTGATCAAAGAGGATTTTGCACAATTTATCATCATGGAAGTGTCCAAAGAGAATAAATCCTGAATAGATTTATAGCTAGGAGACTATAGACATCCATTGCTAGAAAGAGAATGATATCATCCACAAACATAAGATGTGTAATCGAGCAAGCCCGATAGATCTCAATACCTTTAATATGGTGACGAGGATTTGCATCAATGATAACCATGTTAAGGGATTCATCCACCAGTAAGAAGAGGAGAGGGGGCAAGGGACATCTTTTTCTGATCCCTCTCTAGGGGTTAAAGAAAGGGGAATTTATTCCATTGATTAAGAGGGCAATCAAAGATGTACTAATACAATTGTAGATCCAAGAAACAAAACGAGCGTTGAATCCCAAATGTACAATAATTAATCTTATGAATAGCAAATCCACCTCGTCGAAAGCCTTAGATAGATCCAATTTGTATATAACAACCTTTTTCTTCTAAGTATGAATAGAGTGAAGGCCCTCATGTGCTATCCCAATAGCTTCATGTATTTCCATGTCCTTTAAATTTTTTAACTATTCCAAAGAAATATGTTTAGATAGGAAGGGATTAATATGAAGGGCTATGATTTTAGAGATAATCTTGTATACGAAGTTGCAAAGAGAGATGACCCAAAACTAGTCAAAGGAGACAAAATTATCCAATTTGGGGATAAGGGAGATGAAAGTGGAATTAAAGGGGGAAATTATTTTCCCCTACAATTTAGAATGTTCCACTACCTGCAACAAATCATCTCTAATAATTTTGAAATAGACCAAGTAGAATTCAATGGAGAGTCCATATGGACCCACAATTTTATCTTTTTGTAAACCATGTAATGATAGCTTCCTATTTGGGATTTGTAACCTCCTGCATTAGATCTTTGTTATCATCATCTTGTACAAAATGGAAAAAGAAAGCCACTATTTGTAATGTCTTGTAAATAATTTCTCTTCCCATCGATTTAAAGGTATCTTTGAAGTTTGATACACCTTATTTTGAGATATCCTTAAATGAGGTGGCATTAGTTCCCTAAAATCTATTTATTTCCTAGATAATTTTAATGGATTTCCTATGGTTTTCTATAATGTGGAACAATTTTTTTTTCATCCCCATCCTTCAACCAAAATGCTCTACTCTTCAGATGCCATTACTTCTCCTTCTCCAAAAGGAGGGCTCTTTTCCTTAATTTAAGATATTTTGGGTTAAATAATTTCTCCTGAGAGAGAGAGGAATGATCCCTATTCATCAAGAGGTCCTTTATTTTTTCTTCAATTTCATATAGAAACCTCTCATCTTGTTGTTTCTTCTTCCCTGCTCATTGTGAGATGACTTTTTTGGCCCTTTTAATTTTTCCTAAAATTGAATTAGAGGAGATGATACCTAAACTAGATCATAGGGGAGCCAATGTATCTTAAAATTTTCAAGGATAGATGGGTGATCAAGCCAACCGGGGTTCAACTTGAATGGTCACATAGGCATTTATGAGATATAAATCATGTCCATAATAACATGTTTATGATCTATTGGGTCCTTCAGTTTTTTGTAATGGTTTTCGAAAATTTTGACTAAGTTTTGGTTGGAAAATGGTCACAAAGAAGATCACTAGGAACAACAAGACAAGTGAACAAACCATCCAGAAGCCGAGAACAGGAAAAAGAAGTGACATAAATAACTTAGAGGTAGTTACCTTGGGATTCACAAAAGATGCGAAAGGAGGACATGCACGTTGGATTTTGAAAAGATCAAAGATGATAAGGAACAAAACATTTATATTTTTTCAAAGTGGATCAGATCAAGCGAGTGGGATTAAGGAGGAAGATCTAGAAAAGGATAAAGAAAATAAGTTAGAGACAAAGAATTTCTTAGTGTGTGTAGAGATATCGTCGACATAAAATCTGAAACTCATTACAATATCTACATTGTAATCTTTTGTTATGTTTTATGATTTAGCCTTGATAAGTTATGTAGGATCTTGTATCCTCGTGAATATTTGTATTATAATGTAATGATTTTGGTTTATAATATAATGAAGTGTTGTGGGGAATGATTTTGTGTTTATGTGTTGGAATGGATGCTAGTTAAATGACCTCTTAAAATTTTTGAGATTATAGTCCTATTGATCTTATGATGTTTATGATTGTAGAATGTTTTTTTTCTAATTATTGAATGAACTCTAAATGTCATTTCAATGATGGATATATCATTTACCCAATGAATGATTTGAATTTTAAGTCACTCCTTGGTCCTGTTTCATGATCCCTTATCTTCTTCTATGTCTCAGCATGCCTTGGGTGAGATGCTTTTCTCTCTTGGAGAAGTGGAAATGTCGACGATGTGCTAGACTAAACAAAAATCTTTGTTGACACCCAGTGTATGAACCCTGGCTTTTCCATACTAAATTTTTCACCAACATGATCAGATACACCCTTTGAATCCATCCACTAATGAATATGGAATGGTTGGTCTAGAAATGTTTTAGTGCTGAGAAAGAAATCCAGTCTTTTAGCCATATATTCAGGACCAATCCTTTTATTCGTCCATGTCAGGAGAAGTTTTGCAAGGAGGACATCCACTAGCCCTAAATATCCACAAAATAATCCGCCATTGGGTTTGGATGTGTAGAGGGACCTCAAATTTCAAATTTCCCTAATGTAAATCTTAGGTCACCCCCGAGGTAGATGAGATTTGATCCAAAGCAGACAAGTTGAATATGTTGTCTCAAAACAGTTTCCTCTCCACATATGGTCCATAAACATGGAGAATATTTAATGAAAACCCATCATCTCTTAATGTGAAGAAGTAGCTAGGGAAGAATTGGAGGACCATGCCAAGGAACAATATAGAAAGGTAGAATTCCAGGCTGTGATGAACCGCCAGATTTCCCCAAAGCATTAATATGATGGAAATACCAATTTGGGAGAAGGGGAGATAGAAGGGATTTTTCCTTATGACCATTGATTATCATTTCTTGTATAAATATAATATGAGGCTAGCGGGATGCAATCAACCTCTTCAAGGCCAAGGGTTTTGAAAGGTTGACAAACACCCGAATTTTTAGAGAAAGGAGTCTCATTCTGAAACCCTCCTAGGGCCTATTGCTCTAAGTGCCCCTATAATAGACCATTGCTTCCCATATTTTATCTCAGAGGAGGTTTGTTCCTTGGATAAGGAAATAAGCAATTTTCGCCCCCCTACCCAAGCCTTGTAGTAACAAGTTTCTAATAGTGCCAAGACCTCCCCTCGGTTAAGGGTTGAAAACATCGTTCTATACTAGATCAAGAGAAAGGGAGTGAAGTTTGTAGTGTTGTCTATGTGAAATAGAAGGGAGGGGGGGAAGGTGTCGTCAAATAGGAGAGAAATGTCTGTGATAAGAGAGGAGGGAATATAAGTGGTTCAAGGGGAAGGAGAAGGAAAAAAAGGAGAAGGGAGGGGGACAAATAAATTTTGCAATTCCATAAGGGGGAAATTATTATGAAACTAAGAGTGTGGAGCATCTAAATTTGCATATAATGAAGGGGGACAGAGGGAGCATGGATTCAACATACTTGATGAGGAGGCTGAGACAACAATAGAGAAATGATGTGTTTCTCCTTATGGGTTCTCTTAAACATCTACAAACTCATCATTTGGAACCTCTGCATCAACAACAGGAGTGCTTTGCAAAATTTCTACTAGGCTGACCCCCTACCATTTGACCCAGAGGTTAGATAAGAAGTATTTCCTTTGGTGGTATTTTCTTAATATTGTTGTTGGATATTTTGAATATGTCAAAGGATATAGACTTCTTCAACTTAAATCCAAAAATATAACGATTAAAAGAGATATAAAGTTTGATGAAAATATATCATCTTACAAGCCTAGTTTAGCGAATGTGCCACCTCTCTCTACCCCTTCTACTTCTAAAAATATTCCTTCCTCAGATGATGACAACAAGGATGACAATACTCCCCCACATTCTCAAGATCTTCCTTCATCTCTTCAGCTTCCAAAATGTGTCTGCGCTACTCGAGATGCAACAAGTGATCTTACAGATCAATGTTGTATAGATTCTCAGTTCGATAGAGCCTCTTATTTACTGGCTCAAGTTTCAAAGAATTATGATCCTAACACCTTTGAAAAAGCTTCAGTCCATCCAGATTGGGACGCAGCTATGAATGAAGAATATTTTTCATTATTTTAAAATGATACATGGGAACTTGTTCCTCTTCCAAAGGGACAAAAACTTGTTAGATGCAATTGGGTTTACAAAACCAAGTTTGGACCAAATGGAAAAGTAGATAAGCATAAATATCATCTTGTTGCTAAGGGTTTTTTTAGAAGTTTAAGGCATTGACTATAGTGAAACCTTCTCCCCTGTTGCCAAAATGAACTCTATCTACCTTGTTCTTTCCCTTGCCACTTCTTTCAAATGGGAAGTCCATCAGATGGATGTTAAATCTGCCTTCTTCCATGGGGACTTGCATGAAGAAATATATATGGAACAACCTCTTGGATTTATACAAAAAGACTCTAGCCTTGTATCTCAGCTTAAGAAATCCCTTTATGGTCTCAAACAAGCCTTTTGGGCTTGGTATGACAAAATAAATAGCTTTCTTTTAGATACTGGCTTTTCTAGGTGTCATTCTGACAATACTGTCTACACCAAGAAAGTGGGTAAGTCCCTTATCATTATTGTTCTTCATGTCGATGATCTTATCCTTAATAGTAGTGATCCCAAACTTATAAACCATGTGAATTCTAGCCTTAAAAATCAATTTGAAATGACATAATTAGGACACTTTCATTATTTTCTTTGTCTTCAAGTCTTGCAATCCAAAAAAGGTATTTCCCTTTCCTATTCTAAGTATGTCTGTGATCTTCTACGCCACTTTCACATGGAAGATTGTAAGCCAACCCCTTGTCCCTTTTATTCTGGAGTCAAAATGCTACCTTATACCATTAGCTTGTTGGAAATATTTTGTATTTGACCCATATCCGTCATGACCTTTCATTTGTTGTTGGCCTTGTTTCTCGGTTTATGCATAAGCCACATGAAATTAATTAGAAAGCATATAAAATAATACTTTATTGTATTCGAGGTACATTTCAGTTTGGGATTCATTACAGTTCAAAAGCATCTCCTCTATTGGTTGGTTTCACTAATTCTGATTGGGATGGTGACTCTGATGATCGAAAGTCTACTGTTGGTTATGTCTTCACTCTTGGTTCTAGAATATTACATGGGATTTCCATAAACAACGTGACATTTATCTTGCTTCAACAGAAGCAACTATTGTGGTGTCATTGAAGCTAGTAAGAAAGCCCTGGGTATTGTCAGGTATTTTCCGAGTTTGATTTTTAGCAGTAACATCCGACTACACTTTGTTGTGATAATCAAAGTTTCATTCAAGTATGCAAAGATCTAGTTCAACATCAACGCAAAAAACACATTGAAATACACATGCACTTCATCAAAAAACTCATTCATGATCATGTTCTTGAAGTGCAATATTGTTCAACCGATGATCAAGTTGCACACATCTTTACAAAGGCTCTCACAGAGGCAAAGTTTACTAAAATTTGACTTATGGTTGGAGTTCAGGAAATTGTCACTAAGGGGGGATAGGCTCTAATGCCTCCTTCATTCTCCTATTGTGTCATCTTTTTACATCCTTCAATCCTATTCCAAGTTGTTCTTACTGGGGGATGTTAGGATTTTCCGACACATAGGAATTAATTAAGTAAAACTTGGCCTACTGTATAGTTAGGTAAAGTGTGTTTCTTTAGTATGTACTTTTTGTAACTTACAATCTGATGATCACGATATGTTCTAGACATGAAGTGATACAAAAATTCATTCTCTCCTCGGTATTATCGACACTTGATCCATGGCTTAACATCAGATTGGTCCATGATCTTTATTTAAAGAGCATGGAGGGTCATTTGTCTGAGACCGTTTGTGAGAGAAGATTATGTAAATTTTATTTCTTTTATTAATAATATTTATTGAATTAGCCCCAAGGGTTAGCTCAATTGGTCAAAAAAACATGCCTCACCATTGGGAGGTCACAGGGTCGAATCCACCCAAAGCCCCTTGGGGTTCAGGTCTTGCAGTAGGCCGAGGGGTGATTTAGCCTAGCTATCGCCCAGATTTTTCCATGGACATAGCGATCACTCGCTGACCAGGGTGCTCGTGACCACACGCAAATAACTCTATATATATATATTATATATATATATATATATATATATATATATATATATATAATATATATATAATATATATATATATATATATATATATATATTTATTTATTTATTTATTGAAGTGACCACCTTGGCTCAGGTCATGGATTGTTTCCCTCTTTCGGGGTTTAAACCACATTAATAATATCGTTGTGCTAATATTTGATCTATTTGTGGGTGGTGTCCTTTCGTGTTCAATCTAAAGAAGTTACCTTGTAAATTCCTACAATATTCTAAAAATGAGGAAGAGCATGAAGAGCACTTAGCAGCAGTGTTAAGATTACTGAGAGGGCATCAATTGTATTCCAAGCTTAGAAAATGCAGTTTCTTTCAGACATAGGTACATTACTTGGGACATTTTTTTTCCAAGGCATAGTAGTGAATCTAGAGAAGATAAGATATATCATGAAGTGGGAAGCTCCTAGAAATGTGGGTGAGGTAAGACCATTTATGGGGCTGGTAGGTTATTATAAGAGGTTCATCAAGAACTTTGCTTGCATTGAATATCCTATTATTTCACTGTAGAGGAAGGTAATATATTTAAATGGGAATAAGAATGTGCAACAAGTTTTGAATAGTTGAAGCATTTGTTGTCGAATGCTCCAGCATTAAAGATCACAGATTTGGAAAAATAATTTATGGTGTGCATGGATGGTTGCAATAGAGGACTTCATGGATTCCTTATGCAGAAAGGAAATGTAGTGTGGTATGAGTCACATAAACTAAATGAGCATGAGAATAATTATCTGACATATGATCTTGAGTTGGTAACAATCATCCATGTTTGGAAGATGTGGAGACACTATCTTCTTGGCAGGAGGTTCATCTTGATGAGTGATAACAATGGATTGAGGTATTTATTTGACCAACTGAGTCTAAATTCCAAACAAGCTATATGCTTGGCCACGATCAGTGAGTTAAACTTTGAGATTAGGTACATCAAGGATAAGGAGAATAAGTTTGAATACACTCTTAGCAGGAAAGTACAAGTGAATCACATAGAAACTATGAGTTCTTATGGGATAGACTTATAGGATCAGATCATACAGGTAGGATTTTGTGTTGTGTTATATTCTTTCCATGACTAGCTCCCCTAGTAAAACCGAGGGGTTAGAGGGGGGATGGATCCCCCCCTTTGTTGGGCCAATGTAGAACAAGGGTGACAACCCACCCTGTATGGGGGTTTGACGAGGGCAGTTATCACCCCTCTACGGGGTTTGGGGAAGCACCTCGGGGAAATTTGTTTTTGGACCCATGGTTTTGTGCATGGTTTTCGCACATGGTTTTGGGTGAAATGGTTTTCAGTCCATGGTATTGGATGCTTCAACATTTATATATATGTATTGTAACATTGAAAGGAAAATAATGAAAAATAAATTTAGTAGTCTGGGTTTTGGGATCCAGCGGAAAATCTCTGTGTATATTTGTTTTATGTGTTATGCTCTCGCTATTTTTTATTTTCTGTTTTTATAATTCGTATGCAGGTAATTATTGTACAGGGTTAAAACCTACACAAGACAACAGGATGGTAGGTACATGGAGCTTATGCATGTTGAGAAATATAGGGCATAAATGAACATGTGATTTCTCTATTTTGATAATTTCTTATGAGAGCTTTTACTTCTTTGATTAAGATATTCTCTTTCTTATGTTCTTATAGTGTTCTTTTCATCAAGATAATTACCAATCAATGAACAATAAAAGGGACTAGAGGCATAGTATGTAGGTTGTTAGCCAAGGCCAAATTCTCCCACTCCTTGGAAGGAAAACCCAAACAAATTATTCTTATAGAAAGCTTCTCTTTGATGAATACCAAGACCTTGACTAAGACCCTTCACATTAGAACCCTTCCAAGACCAATACACAATTCCTCCTCTTCTTTCTCCTTCCAGATGATGTTTCTCCTCTTCTTTGTCTTCTTGGCCTACTTTAGACTTCTGACTTTATCTTGTAGATCTGAAACTTGTTCCTTTAGAAAAATGACCCCGGATTAGCCTCTTAACCCTTATTTAGCCTTACCTTTAGAGAGAGTGCTCTTCCTTGTATTCTTCCTTTCTTCTGCAAAGTCTTCCACGCTTATATGACTGTAATTCACTCAATGTAGCACCCTTGTACTGCAGCAACTTCGACCTCCTATTATAGGTTGCAAACTTGAAATTCTTCGCACATTTGGGAGGCACAATATGACAAAACAATCCCAAAAAAATGACCCTACAACTTCACTCTTCTTCCCTTCTTCTTCGATGGTATATGCGCTTCTCAATGTAACTTTCGCACTTCAGAATTATAGAAAACCCTTGAACAAATTTATATCTCCAAAAGGCAGTCGAGTTAGGTATCTAAAGTAGTATATTCCTACACTGAGGCCAACATGAACTTGTGAATAGGTGTGTCTTCCAATTGTTGAGTTGACTTGAGTTTTCCATCTTCTTTTGAGGCCGAGTTTAAGAGGAGAGGTATGTGCTTGTCTCAAAGGGCTAATAGACTTTCTTAATGAATCAAATAAATTTTACATATGCCAAAGAAAGGATTTTAAAATATTACATTGACTCTTTGACTCTTTTTGACTAAATCACAAATACCCAAGCTCTCAATGGGAGATATCTAAAAATAAAATTCTATCTAATGAAACCCATGAAACAAGCACCACAATAATAAAAATTTTATTTTTCCTCTTTCAACATTTTACAAAAATTACATTTAGATGTCTTGATGAAGACTAAACCTAGTTACTTTCTTCAATACTCCCTCTTAACTAGGGAGGTATTCATAATGGTACTTGGTTATTCTCAATCTAAAGAATTTCTCATAAGAAGAATCAGGTTGGTAACCCATGTGTATAACATCATAAAAACCAACATTGTCACATAGAAATACCTTGACTAACAACTATATATCTCCAAAATATTAGATCACAATGTTGGTGAGACCAATTATTTATAAATACCATAATCATTGTCTCTCCTTTGGAACATACCCACCCGGGTTCACAAGGTGTGTTCCATCAAGAATATTCTTATCTTGGATTCTCTAGTCCTCAAAGAATATCATGCCTCATGACTACTCTTATCTCGAATGCCCTATCTCATCCTCAAAGAGTATCAGATGCCATATGATTACCCAATCCTTCATTCTGTCTTCCCAAGTGAAGACCAGAATATTGTTTCCATCTCTCCCTCTCAATTAGGGAGGATACCAATTTTTTATCAATCACGAAAACTTGTTTCTAATCTCCCTCTTAGCTAGGTATCTACAGAAGCTCCTCATGTGGAAATCATGGAACAACCAAATGCTTGAAGAGCTCCTTCCTTCGATTTCATGAATTTCTTCTTCGTCATGGAGTCTTCATCTTTTGGGACTTCTTCATATGGCATAGGCCATCCAACACTTTCACGAGTCAGTCATGTCATCATTCCTCCCATCTGAAAGTGATATGTACCTGGCATTTCTTCATTTCATGCTTCTTTCATTGGAAGCTTCTTATATTCATCGATCTTCCCTTGAAAATGTTGCATAAGCCCATCCAAATATTATGTTCCAAATAAGCAATGAATACTCAAATCAAAATTACCATTGTGATAGTCCTTCACCATGGCATATTCCCTATTTGCATCAGCATCCTACATACATGTTGACATATCTCCCAAATATTCCTATTGTCAAGGGTCTCCATCTTTATTAGACTTCCATCAAAGTCTTGTCTGGAAGATGTCATAGTCAAATATTTCTTGGTCTTCCAAGCGTTGATAGCCTTTAGTATGGTTGCACATTTCACGATTTCTTCCTTCCTTTCTTTACACTTTTCTTTTCATTCATAGGAGCTTCCAATCAGAGCTCCTCAATTGTAGTCAACCACCTCATACTTCATATGAGGACATATTTTTAGATTTCATCTAGTGTGACTTATGCCTTCCTACATCCTTTCAAAGGAGGAGATCCTTTTCCCTTGATCATCCTTCTATAGATAGAAGTAGTGATCCATGTTACCTATAACCATACGATATGACATTATAATATTAAATACAAGCATACATACCTCATTTACCTTTAGGTCATATAGGCTTCTTTCAACAACTTCTGTGATTGAAAATATCTTCAACCCCTTCATCTTCTTCATCTCTTATGTCATCATAACATCATCCCATGAACTTCACAAGTTGGAGTTCCCAATGAAACACTTGCTTCCTCTCTAGATCGGTGAACCCTCCAATGAGGATTCCATCAGAGAATCTTGAGGATATCCTTAGTGATGTTTCCTTTTTACAGATGTATGCTGATGAGACTTTTTCTTGATGACTTCTTATTTTCCCATAAGTATAACTTGGGATTTTGATGAGGTTTCCAAGAGTTATATCCTTCATAATTGACTGTAGTAGATTTTGTACTGGTCATCCTTCATGCTTCCTACGGTGACATCTCGATATCTTTCTTCTAATGCTTCTACCATGATGTCATATTCTAGTATGATACATCCTACCTTACTTGCAATTTTCCTAGATACTATTTATAGACCTGAAAAGCACTTAGTGGAGGAGACTCTCTTAGTCATAGTATAGGTATCTTACATCCTCCTCCTTTTGTTTCTTCTTTTCAGGTTCTTCAACTTATTTGGTAATATAGTCCTCTTCCTTATTTCTCTTGTTGTTTCCCTTCTTGATATTTGGACAATTTCTCTTATAGTGCCCATATTCTTGACACCCATAGCACTGAATCTTTGATAGGTCTTTCCTTTTCTCTTGAGGACCAAACTTTCCAAACTTTCTCTTTTTATTTGTCACAACAACATATGCTTAGTTTTCTTCATTTGATCCCATATCTATCTTTCCCTTCAACCTAGTTTCTTCAATTTTGCAGAGAGACCATCGATCATGGAATGGTGTGGCCTCTTTCTTCCCATAAATGTTGAATTGAAGTTGTCCCATTCCTTCGGTAGTGCATTTAAAACTATTGTGGTCATCTATTTGATAGAAATTATTTCACCCATATCTTGAAGTTGATCACTTATTTCAGAAATCCTCATGAAGTATGAGGTTGTTCCTTCTTCCTTGGAGATTTTCAATTTGTGGAGTTCTTACCTTAGAGAGATTACTTCTCCTGCAGTACTTATGAAAAAAAATGCTACCAATTTGTAATATATTTCTTTTGACGTATTTAGTTTCGATACATATATTATGAGGGAGTCCTTGATGGATTCTATGAGAATCCTTTGAGCTCTCACTTCCCCTTTCATGTATTTAGCAAATGTTGGAGTATCTTCTTTTACAGACATAGTGATAGTACCCTTGATGTGCTCCATGAATTCATTTTCAATGAGGTTCAGATATGTTCTTTTCTTCCATGCAAGGAAATTTGTGGTCCCAACCAATTTTTTGTTCTCCTTGCAAAAAAAATTTTAATAGGTTTAGATGTAGTCATATATATATTTACTTGAGTAGATGTTACCTTCTCCACTTTCTACCTTCTTTTATTTGATAGTGATATAGATACTAGATGACTAGATCTTGATATATTAGATCTTCAAGAGTAGTCCTTGATCCATTGCAGAGAGATTACCAAGATGATGAAGATGTTCTTCGATCTAGTCTTCCTAGTTTTGGAGCTTTCCTTAGAGATGCTTTTTCCTCCTTGAGTGAAGATCTCAGTAATGCTTCTTGGGTTTAGATGTACTTCCTTGATGATGACTCTATGGCCTTTTGCTGAAGTATGCCTATTTGATATAGGGTTTTGGTATAATATAGATCTTGAACTTGCGCTTGGTATTTTTCAACTTGTTATAAAGATCTCTTCAATGCAATGAGGGAACCCAAGACATTTTCTGGTGTAGAATTCTTCATGATTTGATTTGATTGGTGATCCCAATACTTTCTCCTTCTTTGTAGATCTCGACTTCAATTTTTATATCTTCCTTGAAACTCAATCTTGTTGTGTCTCGCGATAAGATGCCCCTTCTTTTCATTGTTACCTTAGCTCTAATACCATGTTGAGATATCCAGGGCATCAATGAACATATGATTTCTCAATTTTGATAATTGCTTGTGAGAGATTTTACTTCTTTGATTAAGATATTCTCTTGCTTATGTTATTATATTGTTCTTTTCATCAAGAAAATTACTGATGCATGAATAATAAAAGAGACAAGAGACACAGTATGTAGGCTGCTAGCCAGGGCCAAAACCCCCCACTCCTTGGGAGGAAAATCCAAACAAATTATTCTTATAGAAAGCTTCTATTTGATTAATACCAAGACCTTGACTAAGACCCTTGACCTTAGAGCCCTTCCAAGACCAGGAAACAATGCCTCCTCTTCTTTCTGCTTCCAGATGATTTTTCTCCTCTTCTTTGTCTTCTCGGCCTACTTCAAAATTCTAACTTTCTCTTGTAGATATGAAACTTGTTCCTTTAGAACAATGACCCTAGATTATCCTCTTAACCCTTGTTTAGCCTTCACATTAGAGAGAGTGATCTTCCTTTTATTATGCCTTTCTTCTATGAAGTCTTCCTCACTTATATGACTACAATTCACTCAATGTAGCACCCCTGTACTGTTGCAACTTCGGCCTCTTATTGTAGGTTGCAAACTTTCAATTCTTTGCATCTGTGGGAGGAGGAATATCAAAAAAAAAATTAATAAAATAATGACCCTACAACTTCTCTCTTCTTCCCTTCTTCTTCACTAGTATATTTTCTTATCAATGTGACTTTAGTAGTTCAGGATTACAAAAAACGCTTGACCGAAATTTTGTCTCCAAAGGGTAGTTGAGTTGGGTATATATAGTAATTTTTCCTGACAGTGGGGTGGACTTGAACTTGTGAATATGTGTGTCTTCCAATTGTTGAGACGACTTCAGTTTTCCATCTTCTTTTGAGGACGCATCTAAGAGGAGAGGCATGTGCTTGTATGAGAGGGATAATAGAATTTCTTAATGACTCAAATACACTTTACCTATGCCAAATAAAGGCTTTTCAAATATGACATTGACTCTTTGACTCTTTTTACTAAATGAAAAATCCTAAATCTCTCAATGGGAACTATCTAAAAATAAAATTCTTTCTCATGAAACCCATGAAGAAAGCATCATAATAATAATAAAATTATTTTTCTTCTCTTTCAACATAAGAAATTACATTTACATGTCTTTATGACGACCAAACCTAGTTACTTTCTTCAAAAATGCAAAGGTTACATCAGGGTACATGTGGTCAGGATGTGGATTATCATCTTACCACATATGATTTAGTGAGATTTAGAGACAAGATGTATGTGTTGAATGATAGTGAGCTCAAGAAGACTATCTTGCAATAGATTCATGAAAAACCGTATTCAGGCCACCCAGGATACCAAAAGACATTGACAAAAGAGAAGAAGTTTTGTCATTGGAAAAATCTGAAGAAGAACATGGCAGAGTTTGTGGCTAGATGTTTGAACTGTCAACAGGTGAAGGCAAAGTCTAAGCATCTAGGTTGACTAGTACAACTGATTTTGATTCCAGAGTGAAAGTGGGAGGTCATTTCCATGGATTTCACCACAGGTTTTCTGAGGACATATAGACAACATGATTCAATCATGGTTGTGGTGGACAGGTTGATAAAGGTAGCTCACTTCATTCCAGTGAAGTATACGTATTAAGCTAGTGATGTGGCACAGGTATTCATCAGATATGTAGTGAGTTTGCATGGTATATCGAAGAATATTGTGTCAAACAAGGGTGCCAAGTTCACTTCTAGGTTCTAGAAAGTGTTATTTGCAGGTTTGGGTATAGAGTTGTCCTTCATTAAAAATTATCATTCACAGATAGATGGATAGTTAAAGAGAATCAACAAGATATTGGAGGACATGTTGATGATGTATGTGATGCATCAACAAAGGAGATAAGAGAAGTACCTTTCGTCGGATGAGTTCACTTATAATAATGGTTACCAAGAGTCACTGGGGATGACTCTGTTTAAGGCACTCTATGGTCGGAGTTGTAATACTCCCATTAGTTGGAGTGATCTAGTGAAGAGGGTGTTGATTGGATTGGACATGTTAGCAAATATGGAATAGGAAATGTAGGTAATCAAGAATAATCTTAGGGAAATACAAGACAAACATAAAATTTATGCAGATCGAAATTGGTTTTCTAAAGAGTTTTAGTTTGGGGAACATGTATATCTTCGCATCAAATCCAAGAAGAGATCCTTGAGGATTAGATCATGTGCCAAGTTGGCACCTTGTTTTTGTGGACCTTTCAAATTTCTTGAAAGGATTGGATGAGTAGCTTATCGACTTGCACCACCTTTGACAGTGAAATCCCATGATGATTTCCATGTGTCATTGCTTAAGAATTATGTTAAATATGTTGATTATGTGATTGATTGTTTTGTATTCCAAGTGGATCCAAATGGATAATTCTAGCCAGAACTTGAGGGTGTATTGCATAAAAATATGATCATGCTCTAGAACTGAGAAATAGAGCTAATTTAAAGTGCAGTGGAAGCTCTTTGGGCCCGATGAAGTTACATGGGAGATCGAAAATCATATGTGGGATATGTATCCTTCTCTATTTGTTGGTTAAATGAATGTTTTTTGTAGATGTTTCGTTGTGATTTTTTTGTCTATGTCCATATGTATATGGATGTAAGCATCACCACGAGTTGAGCTGTAAAGCTTCAATAAGTTGTATGGGTCTCATATTGTTATTTTTTCATGTTGGTTTGCTTCTCAACAGGTAGATCATTGTAAATGTTGCATCAAGCTAAGTTATAAAGATCCATGGGAAGTATGTTTTTCTTTCAACATTATTGTTGGTTGTATGTGTCATTGAACATCGAGGCCAGTGTTCCCCAAGGGGGAGGGTTCTGTAACAACCCTGTCAAAATTCCATGTAATAAAAATAAAGACAAAATAATAACCAAGGTCATGGGACACATATTCTAAGCTGAATGTTGGGAAAACATCATAGTGTGGGTGTTCATTTGGTTTATTATGGCTAAGGAAAAGGAAAAGTCTTTGGAAAGGCATGAGTCATTAATTGGAATTTTATTTATGAAAATAATGGAAATTAGGAGAAAAGGAAGGTGAAATGTCATAGGTTGCATGTGAGGAAAATGAAGGATATTAATGGAAAATTGAAGAAATTAAAGGTATCATTAATAAAAAAGGATTCTAAGGATCAGTTGGTACCTTTTTTCCAATTCAATTTTGGAGCTCTCTCACTCTTCGACACTTATATTTTTATTGGAGCACTTCAACATTGGATCGAGGAAAGAAAAGGAAGGACCAAGAAGGCAAAGATCAAATAGGGAAGAGTAGGATAAAGCAGCTACAATGAGATTATTTGTAGGTATCAATTTGCATGTGTCATTTCCTTGCTAGATTTGGCATTCATGATATATGCATGTGTGTATTTGGTTTTGTTGGCATTATGATTAATTTGTTGTCCTTGATGGCAACCTCCTTATAGAAGGATACATATGTATTGTCCTTTATGACAACTTTCTTAGTAAAATATGTCAACATGATTGTATCATGATGAGTATAGATGTGAGAAAGAGATCAAACAAAGAAATATTAGTACATAAACAAAGGAATGATGAAGGTAAAGGTTGAGGAAATATATGCAATTTTTGTGAAGCAAAATCCGTACATACACGGGTATGGTGAAGACAAGTCGCGTACAGTTTCCGCATCATGGTATCCTAAATACCAGGGGACTTTACCATGGTATTGGCCCATAGTAATGAGCACGAAAATGGATATTTGATCATGTCCAAGAATACCATTGGCATAACTAAGGGTTTGACCCATGGTATTGGCTAAGGCCTAAGCTATATAAGAAGATGGAGATCAATTGTTAAGTGTGCAAGTAATGGGTTGTTAGTGAATAGTTTGATCTAAAAAAGGTATGCACCCGGAGTATGATGATGGATGAGATCTAATAGAGATGAAATGACTATACATTGAGTAATGTCTACTTTCATTCAAAGATTCATTCATTGTTGTAATGTCTACTTTATGGTTTTGTCATGTAAGCATTAAGGGAGAGTATTCGAAGTAATGCTTCGCTGACTTCCAAGTTGTCATGAGGTGTAGGTATGTGAGTTCCTAGGTTCTTAGTTATATCAACTACTTTTAGTAATCTAGATCCACCATTCTTGGATCTAGAAGTATCATGTATTCCTATATATGTAATCTCTGTGAGATCAATAAAATGAATGTGTAACTTTGTTGTGTGAACAATCTCTCATTCTCTCTCTATTTTCTAACATTCAACAATTAAATAATTTAACTTTTACTATATATATATATATATATATATATATAATTTAATAATGATATTTCATGAAGAAAAAGTTACTAATAATAACTAATGTAATGATTTAACTTTTATATAACTTTAATAACTTAATTTACTAACATATTTTATATAATATAATATTATTTATTTATATTGTGTTAAATCTATATTAATATAAACTTTGATATTATTAATTTTAAATTTAATATAATTAAATTTAAAGCTTTATTAGATTCTATTTTACACAAAAATAAAGATCTTTTCAAAATCCCAACACAATCAATTATATTTCTATTAATGAGATTTATGTAGCTTAAATCAATGGGATCATAACTATAGTATAACTTGGTTAACAAGTTCAATCATATTCAACCATGGTTATTCATAGTTTAAATGGGAAACACAATCAATTGTAGTCAACATGGGCAACCATATACAACTATAGTTACATGTTGGCAACAATGATCAAACAAGCTCAATAATGGTCAAACTATACAATAGTCAACTATCGTCAATCCACCTCAATAATGGTCAATCAAACTCAGCAATGTGTTGGTTACCTATACCAATAGGTTTCATATCTCATGATTGGCAAAATTCAAGTGCCAAATATGCTCCACTTTGCTGCTACAAAGGATCCATATTTTGCAAAAGAAGACAAGGTGTGTACATACCTTCAGGCCTATTTAAATTTTTGTGGATGACCCAACAGTCTAAACTGGGTCATGCCATGTTTTCAATTTATGTTGTAGAATAGAGAAAGAAATCTGTCCAGACTGTTTAAAATTGGCAAATCAGTAGTCAGGCAGAGAAACTAAGGTTCCGAACTGCTTAATCTGGGGCCTTGGAAGGAATAAGGGTAGTATTAGATAGGAAGTGAAACAAAAAAAGCCAATGCAAAAGAAAAGGCACACAAAGGGTTTGCAAGTTCAAAGTGCACCCTCCACGAAGAAATAAAAAATGTTAGGCAAATAATTGGGTAGGTAGATGAAGTTGCAGAAGTGGTGTTCCCCCCCAAGATCAACTTTGCTATGCAAAGTACAGGCAAAACAATACAATGGAGCATGTTTAACTCCCCTCTCTCCCTTTGTTTGCCACTCATAACTAACACCCCTGCACCAGGTATGATCATAAGGAAAACTCAAAGTTTTATGGTGGTTCTTAAGGCCATTAGAAGCCACATTTCTTGTGTAAAGTTCTTTTCATTTTCATCTACTCTTTACACTAAGTTGTTTTCATGAAAACTTGGTTGTACTGATCCTCATCCATATTTTCCCCCCATACTAACAGCTAACTCTATTATTTAGCTCCCTATACTTCATTCTCCCTATTAGTATAACACCATGGTGTATAAACCCCACACACAGTATAAATATCCCCTCCTTGGCACTATAGCCATAATTTCTACTTCTGGGAATTGAATTAACATCTGGATAAGGTCAAAAACCCATGTTTAGCCCCTTTTCTCCATCTGAACCCATTCTCCTACCCAAGTCTCCATTTTTGCCTAAAAAACCCTTAAAGAAACCTTTTTGACCCCCTTAAACCATTAAAGGGCGGAAATATCATGAAAATATACCTTCCCCGCCTTATCCTAAGGTCGGGATCCAATTTGTGCCTCTTTTACAACTTCATCAGAACCCCCTTTTCCTATAGCTTCGCCCTCGTATGCTTTGAACAAAATTTTGCATGAAATTCTTTGTGTTTTCTACCGTTTTCTAATGTTGGCGGGCAGATTTGATTTCAATAAATAAAACCATCCAAAACCTTTGAAAATCATCTATGAAGCGGAGGGTCCCGCTGGGCGCGCCTGCCAAGAAATATAATCTTTTAACCCGCCCGATCACCCCTATCATCCGTGCATTTAATCCACTCGACGACCATCCGATTGTGGCTTTTCTAGATCTACGGTCAGCACCAATTTCGGAGCGGCCCGACGTCCGACCTTTAAAAAACATGAAGTTTATTGGCCGCGCAGGTTCATTACCCGGCGGCCGTCCGATCATGCGCCCACAGATCAACGGCTCCTATCAATATCGGAAGGCCCCCGACGTCCGACAGATACCTTCCGATATCTGTCAGACGCTTGCGTCACGCGGGGACAGGTGTCGCGGCCAAACTCCGTCGGAGCCCCCTCTGACAGATTCCTTGCCGTGCAAGAGGGGGGCCGATATGGCGACACCTGTCCCTCCCACGTCCGCGCCCTACTGTTGCCCACGTCATTGCCACAACCGCCCACCTCGTCCCCATTCGCCCACCTGGCCGCCACCTCATTGCTCCCGTGGACCGGTCTCAGGCCGCCACGTCACCCGATGATGTCCTGCTGACGTCATCTATCCCGGACCCACATGCTGACGTCATGCTGATGTCATTCAAAAAACGCGCCAATAAAGCAAAAAGACCATATTTTTACGGTTTTTCGCGTTTTTTTTTGTTATTTTCTGAGAAAAGGACCTCTGTGTTGTCTGCATGCAAACGACGACCAGCAGTCTACCAGCCAACTTTCGACCATCTGCAGAAGCTCAGAGCGCCAACCCAACTACTCTTTCGTCCCAAGCTACTGGCTAAACAGGTATTTGCCCGTCCATTTCCTTGCAAACTGGTTTTTTCACAGTTACTTATAAAACATACCTGGACACGGCAAGACATTGAATTTTCACCACAAAACCAAGCGTATCTTGTCTCCCTTGGACAATTTGAGGTCGAATTACATTGACGGACCCATTTTACACTTCAATTTTAGTGGAAACCCTTCTCTGTTCGCGCAATCGCGAACTCATTAATCTGCTCCTAAATTACCAGAGGAGGTCTGTTAAACTGTATAAAAGCCTTCTCAGAGAGCCCTGTACCATCCTATTCTGCTGTAAAACAGGCCTGCCAATCTGTGTTTCTCTCAAATTCCATTTTCCCAGTTAGCTCGCTCATCAGCCCAAGAAACGTTTGGACAGACATGGATACCCCTTTAGCATCAGTAGCCCTTAATGTTACTCCCTTGAATGCTCCTCAGAGAGAGCTAGACTGGCAATATTTGGCAGACCTAGATTACCAAATCTCGGAGGACGCCCCAGCCAAATGTACATTTCACATTCATTTATTAAATGAGCTCAGGGCTAAGCACAGAGATGGAACAGACATCTTAGGCATTTGGGAGTCCTCCCTCCCAATCTTCAAGATGCCTTAGGTCAATCAGTTCCCTGACCTCATCCACTTGTGTGCTAACGCTTATGACCCTATGAGGAGGGCTGTGCTCAACACACAAGGTGCAGTTGTATTTTACACCACTCCTGAGGCCATCAGGGAGATGGTCCAATTCAAAACTCAAAGGGAATTGGTTCCTTTATCCCTGCTAGACCTAATCAATCAAGGAGCCAAGGTACTCACAGAGGCAGAGATCCTAAAGCTTAATCAGTTGTTTATCAAAAAATCTGACACAGTGCTGCATCCTCCCATCTTTGATGGCTATTTAAATCAACTAGGCCTGGACCTAGCATACATGATAAGCTCAGTGCTGGGGTATAAATCAATGGAGTTCAT